>JNEV01001137.1:0-90523 GCA_000697495.1 Saksenaea oblongispora B3353 | reverse complement strand
AACAAAAATCAAAATAGAAAGAGTATCAAAAGAGTAGTGGTAAGTTCGTGTTTAGTGAGCACCAGGTGTGGTTTTGAGTCAGCACCAAGACTTATCAAAGATAAAAGAAAAAGAAAAAGGGTTATCGGTGGTTTCTTGATAATAACCAACGGAGGTGCAAGGAGACTTGAGTTTGTCTTGATATTCTTGAGAGAACCTTGGCTTGAGCTTGAGATTGTTAAGCGGACAGATTATTTTGTATCTGAAAAACCTGTATTTTATTCATTGAAAAGTGGGGGTATTTATACAAAAATCGAAAATACAAAATAGGGAATATGTGTGCGGAGAAGGATAATAAGAAGGTGATGAAACAGTTAAAAATACTTGAGTTGCCTCATGCTCGAGCTTCTTGGGTTGCCTCATGTTCAGCATACTTGGGTTGCCTCGTTTTCGTAGCACTTGTGACTAGTTATGGGTTGTAGGCTGATTTCGATTGAGAGTTAATTTCGGCAGTCCGGTAGTGGCATTAAATTTGATAGCGGGCGGCAATAAACTCGATAGCGGGCGGCAATAAACTCGATAGCGGGCGGCAATAAACTTAATAGCGGGCGGCAATAAACTCAATAGCGGGTGGCAATAAAGTGGATAGCGGTGGTATTGGAATTGATAGTATAGCAGTAATTACTTTCTTTCTTTGGCCTTTTCTTTGTAGTTTTCTTTTACACCTTTTGTTCTTTTCACTTTTTCTGTTTAATGTCCTTTATGCCTTTCGCTCGTTTCTGTCATCATCTGTTTTTATTCCTTCTGCTTGATAATTATATAAAAAAAGAAAAGATAAAACGAAAAGATAAAAATAAAAGATAAAAATAAAAAAAAAAAAAGGAAAATGGGCGGTAGCACCAACAGGCTGCTACAACGATCTACTAACGATCATATTTTCTTTTCTTTTTTAGGACTGAAATATTAGTAAGAAAGATGGATAAGAAAATAGTTGCTTTCTGATGTTAGTATTTATGCACGATTACCTTATCATGCAGTAAAAAAATAAAATTAATTGGATGAACCTCGAATATTGGTTAAAGGGACCAATCTGGTGCATATAATGGTACATGTGTACATCAGTATTTTTTTTTAAACAATCCGATGTGCAAATTTTATTGTTCATTTTCTCTTTACTCTTTCACTGCTAACGTGGATATTCCCGACTATCAAGTTACCAAACACGCAACTGCTGAGATGTATAGGACATGCCTGCATTTAACACAGGCTTCCCAGACGCTGACCAGCAACAGCGTGACTATCCTTTCAAAGCTAGATTCTATACAAGCTGAGGTTTCCGCTCTTCGTGCCGATGTCAACCAGATATTGAGCCAAAATACGCCAGGAGAAGGAGAAGCAAGTGTCCGAAAAGAACCTGAGCCAATGAGAATCATCCTTCACCCACAAGTACTATCTAAAAAAACGCATTATCCCGTTGCAAAGTGCGTCTGCTTAGATGACGTGGTGGAGGAACTAGTAAAATACGGTTCTCTAAAGAAAGAGGAGAAAAAAAATTGCAAAACATAATCTGAAATTTGCAGGAAGGCATATCCGAGATAAGTACGTCAGCAACTTGGGCTTGGAAAGGACGACCTTTGCAAATATAGCGAACTGAGCTCCGAAGTAATCGCGAACGCTGCTATTCATTTGGAGGAAATGTCCTCACGGTGCCATATTCCCTTAAACTGTTGTGCCGGTCACTGGGGTGCTATCGCTGTACTAAAAAATCAGTGGGCGCATGCACAAGATACCATTGGCGGTCGTGTAAAAAGGGATAAGGCCAAAGAGTTACATGAAAGGTAAATGTATTAACTCTGTATATTGTATTTATATGCTCCTTAGAATAAGCAATGTCGAGCAGGATTCTTTTGAAGGCTTTGCGTTTTCTTTCAGTGACGACAAGTCTCTTAGCTCTGAAGAAGGTCAGTGGCTAACCTATATACTAGTATATTTTAATGTTGTATATTGCATAGAAGATGGGGAAAATGAAACACGAGTGCCTCCGAATGGGAGACCAGCGAATCCCAGAGGTGGGTCCTCGCAGCGATCTTCCAGGAGACGACGCACTAATGTCTCAGTGGTGTGTAAGTTTTAAATACTACAAAAACTGTGAGCACTAATATCGTTTCTACCCAAGTTCGTGCATAAGTAGCAATTCTGAATAAAGCTTCTTTAGAAACCATATCTACTGTAACTCCTAGTAAATACGTGATGAAAGCAAATTATTATTGGATGACATTTGAGAAACGTGAGAAACAGGCACTTTTTATTCGATGCTATTTAAAAAAATATGAAAATAAGAAACGATTATTTACATGTAAAAGACATGGGAAAGGCACAAAAACAAATAGACACAACCGAAAAATACAGAGTATGACCAAAGATTACCGATTAGGTACGAAAAACTACCTGTTTTTGTTACCGAATATTCACATCGAAAGTTCAAAAAAGTGGAAATTTTCGGTAATGGGAAACCAGGTAATTTTTCGCGACTATTAGGTAATTTTCGTTTATTTTACTCCATAGTGATCCATTGTTTATAGCTTTAGCCATCTGTTATAAAAAAACCGCCCCAACTCGCCGTAGTAATTCCGTTGTACAACTAAAATCAAGCTTCCCTTTTTTGCATGGCATAAACACCGAGGTATCTGAAGGGCGGTAGTTCATGGATCCTCCACATTTTATGTACCCACAGGAATACTTGCTACACTTTCGTCCAGTAAAAATGCGAAATAAATGCCTTTTATGGATGACTATTAGGACAAAGAAAGATACAAATAAGCAGAAGATTGAAATACAAGGGTTTTTCTTTATATAACAAGCTTCTCTTTTATCTCAAACACACCACAGAAGCAATATGCGCTTTGGTTTCGTTGCTCTCTGTGTCTCTATCCTCTTGGTTGCCACTATTTCTGCTGCTCCGGTCTAGGAATCTGAGTCTACCTTGTGCGGTACTGAAAGTAAGGGTCGCGGTATTGGAGGAGGAGCAGAGGGAAAATCCAAGTGCTACGCTCATAGTGGCATTGATGTTCTCGGATATGATCTTAATGCTCATGGTTAACAGGGAAGAGTAGAAAAGATTGTTAAGTTCTACTACATCTATCAAAGATGTTCAAAAAAAATAGTTAAACTAATACTAGCCTTATTCTTCGGTGGTTAAGTAATTAATACTTGACTAGAGAAAAGAGAAGATTGTGTGATCTGTATGGTAGATTGCTTAGAACAATTGGACCTTATTGCATGTAACGCTCAGTGTCTTGGAGTTTGTGCCTGACCCTGAATAAGTCACTGGGCAGATTTTAATTTTTTAATTTCAGAAAATAAAGATTTTCAAAACAATCTCAATCACATTGACTTGTATTCAGAACGAGAATAGCGTGGTGCTTTTTGTTGCAATACTCATGGAGCATATTTAGAATGAAATAATGGCTTTATGAATTACAAAAGGATCAATGCACTGAATGGATTGAGGAAGCCTATGATTGCGCTCAGAAGTAGTCTTGACAGCAAACAAAAATCTATGTTGATTCTCTTATGTGGATGTACTTTTCTGCATCGGGGTTTGTAGAAATACTTCCTATTGAGATTGAATGACGAAATCATGCGTCTGTACATCTGCTGTTTATTTGTTCAGGAATGAATAGCACAGCGAATTTCTTTCATTTGTCCTTTTCTAAATATTCGGATACATGGTGATGAAGCAGATTTGGCTTGTTCAATTGTCGTTATTATTATCTAATAAGAAAAGAGAAGAAATATGTCTGGAATAGATGCTAAAGCAGTTGTAGGGAGTGCAGAATAAGGAGAAATGAGGGATGGCGAACGATACAGACGAGTACAGCTGCTACTGCTATTGCTTTAAGAAATCCCATCATACTTACATAGTAACTATATGCTTTTGAAATAGGTCCCGACGGTCCTTCAAGGTATCAATAGCTTTATAGATTAGAAAAATACAAGAGGTAAATCATTTTTTCGTTGATCATAATTATAAATATTTATTTACGTATCTCCATTATGAGACTGGACAAGTGGAAAAACATCATTCCCTTCTCGTGTAACAAATATTAGCGTTGGTTGCAGATCAGTATTAGGAATTAGTTGCAAGTGTTTGTATGACGAACCTAGAGGTTAGTCTTGTGAATCTCAGCTTGCGGCAGGGAACAAAAGATACTCATTATCGGAACGAACATGGAAGTGTCCGCAGGTATCATAATTTTGTTCCCTTGCTTTTCTTGTATTCCTTTTTCTTACTTAAATAAGGAGAAGAGGCATACTAATTAGGCCTTAATAATTGTAATTCATAAATGTCGATACATCATTGATTAACGATGTGTGCTTTGAAACAGAGGCAGGAAAACTTGTTTTCTAAAAAGAAGGTTGCGCATAATCTGTTTGTAAGGAGTAGTTGTATACAACAGTAACGACACAAATATCATTAGATATGGTTAGACATGCACGATAAAGATACTAGAGTCTGTGAGATTCGAAGGTTTAGTAAAAAAGCTAATTCTTCTATGACGGCTGAAAAGGGAGGGGTTTTTTTTTTTTTTTGCCTATTATAAACGCTAATCCAGATAACCAGCGTTACCAAGTCGTAAAAACTCATTCCACTTACGGAAAGATACTTATGTAATGACTTTAATGTTAGAAGTATGGAGACTATCTGAAATAAAATACTCATCGTCACAATAAGAAATTTCCATCGCAATCAATACGGGTGGGGCTGAAGGTAAAATTATCTTCTTTAATGTCTGTTAGAAATATTGGTATCATTCAGATTGACGGTACCGTCGGTGGTACATGTGCCCTTAACAGAGTTGCAATGTTGGTGCTACAAGTGACAGAAGGTTTAGATACAGGTGAAGTCTATCCTTGGGCTACAAGCACAATTAACCACTCTTAGGTACAATAGCAAGTTACTGTTAACGTTTCGTTAAGCAAAGGCGCCCGCATTGTGAATGTCTTTGGTTTCGATGCTCTGTATAATAATGCTTCTCAAGTGATAATTAAAAAAAATATGGTTTTCATAAAAAAAAATTGAAAGAACAGAATCAACTCTTCCCCTTACGATAGTTCAATTGATACTAGAATCATATATCAAACATATAATATATTTTTCTCTTTTTGCAATTATTGGCAAGATTACATAATCTATTTTATGTGTTATTCGCATCCTTGTACTTCTTTTACTTTTCAACACACAGGCATTTAAGTATTTTTTCTAAAACATCCCTCCGAATCAGGCAGCATGGTGAATGGTTCTGTCATTCCAAGTAAGGTAGTGAAAGAAGATAGGCGCATTCTTTAATTGTGATAACACAGTTCTGTCCTGTAACCTTACCCGGAGAGTTCACTCTCGTATAATTAGTATATCCATTTATCTACCTTCCTATACTTACCAACATATATATTTTTTCTTGTTGCGATGACTGTAACAGTGTCCCTACAGCTACAATATCTTCTGATATAATTTGTCACGATTATTGCGCTTCCTATTCATGCTACTTAGGCCATCTACCTCTGATAATCTCATTGCCTCCACCATCTACATATAGCCAGTAGTAAGAGAGCATTTTGTCGACAAATACACGTCAGTCGTCATTCGTAATTGTTGAAACGGAGAATAATATCCCAAATTCATCTAGTTTTTGTAGTCGACCTCTTTCTCGTGGATACCAGCGCTTATCTGTAGTGAGACATTCTATTGCAGAGGAATATTGGTACTAAACAATTGAATGTTACCAGCTAACAATTCTGGTATAGAATGATGTTATTGGTGATTACGAACCGTATTGTGCGTTGTTTAGGATGCATGAAAATTGATTGACTACGATATATCCTTGTATACTGACCATTTTCGCTTATAAATTTCTCTGTGTGTTGGCGCCAGGATCTTGGGTGTGGCACTTCACGATATTGTGTTTTACATCCAAAAAGATACACCACAGCATCCTATAGAACTCTGTAATGCAGGGAGAGGTGTGTACTAACACCACTAATCTCTTTTTTTTATTTTTTTATTTCCATACCTGTACTTTCTTCCTCTCTTACAGCTAATACTAACTACAAATGCAAAACGTTGGAGTCAGGTATATTTATGCTCTTTCCAAAGTTGTCTGTTTTATCTCAGTGACAATTTGAGTCCGTTTTTAGTTGATGAATGCAATTGAAATATCATTAAGGGTACCAAAAGCAAAGCATTATTCAAGCAGATCGGCGATATCATTAGGTGCAGCTACACCGCTGTTTGTTTAGCACATATACATTGACGTGAATTCTTTGAGATCTTCTTACTTTTGAAAGTAAGCAACGTCAAATGATACGATTGGTTCGTCATGCAATAAATAAAGCAGTTACTGCATTTCAGTATTTTAACGTGTGCTACAAAATGTCGTTAGTTTTTCGTGTCACAAATAGAGTGAATAACTAGAGCGTTTTTATGTTTATGCGATACGTTTTCCTCGCCTAGAAAAAAAAAGTAAACATCCATGCATAAGCCCTTATTTTACTGTCTTCCTTTTCACCAGAAGAAAAAAAGTTGCACATTTGGTTTGGTCTCTTTAACTACATTTTATGGGAGGGCTACGACATCTAATTCGGCTATGTTGCTGAAAACAAAAAACAGAAAAAAGAATTGCTAAAGTAAGGGATGTCTGCATAATCTTCTAAATCCTAGGAGTAGATGTGGTGTGTAACGCCACCAAGCATAAGTTACTAAAACTAGGTTTTCTTTCTGTGTGGCACAAACAGTAGGCTGAGAGGGATACAATTACCACATAAGCTTCTGCATTTGTGCGCACCAAGATCGTCTTATGTAGGATTGCAGAGTTGACGGTTTCTTCAGTACTTGGCTAGATAAAAAAACGTATAAATAAGCAGATATCCGCAACGCAAGCCTGCTTCATTACACCTTCTTTTCTATCTTGAACACATTACAAAGACAACATGCGCTTCAGTCTCATTGCTCTCTGTGCTTCTATCCTCTTGGTTGCAACTGTTACTGCAGCTCCGGTCGAAGAATCTGAACTTTCCAAGCGTGGTGATGGTCCTGATTTTAAAGCTCTCGGTGTTGCAGCCAAAGGAAAAGAAGCGGCCCAGGCTGGCGCGGTACTTGGAGGACAACTTAACCATATTGGCGGTGTTTTTGCTGGTGCCGGTGCCGCCGAAGCAGCCAAAGCTGAAGGTGCAGCTGGATTCGTCCATGAGCGTGATTAATTTCAACAATGAATAATAACTTCTGTATTATTCCATTATCTGTACCCTGATAAATATCCGATTAATAAACCAACGTTGTATCTGAGCATGAGTCATTAGAAGTTAATGAACTACTCTATAGTATACCGAATAGTTCCACTTATCTCCACTTAATCTCTGAAAAACCTTGGATCTACCATGGATATTTCTGGACAAACTCGATTACACAGGTAAAATATGCCAAAATAACAGCCTGTAGCGTAGCTTGTGATCATTGCTAGAGGTATATATGAGTAATTGCAACGAGACGTCCCTTTTTAGTTTTCATCAAAGGGAAGCTACACACGATAGACATATACTTGTCACTAAGAATAGAAAAAAACCTTTAATTTTATGGTCTTTTTTTTCTTTGGAGATTTTTGTTAGATTTTCTGATCCGGGGTCTCCACATGCAACGTTAGATTTTTAAAAAGTTTCGAAAACACATCATGTTGTATTAGATTTGAATGTATCAATTGTGTTTTCCTAAGATCCTCCAGAGATACATAGGAAAAATTGGTACACCAAGAAAGGCAATTATCGGATTTTCATCTTTAAGGTGTATTCTCATCATTCCGTTGATTTCAAACCTACCGTTTGGCGGAAACTATATTTTTCACAAATAGGGTGACTGTAAAATATTTCTTGGCAACAGATGTAAGGTGTTGACAAACATTCAATGGGATTGGTCAAAAAGGGTAGTAGCTAGTTTATTTCTGTACCTATAGTTTAATCTCTAACTTCTACTTCATATTCATCTGCCAGACCACAACCTTATCCATAGGGAAATTTAGACATTGGAGAGTACGTATTCACACTTACACTGTAAGAAAGTCTTGATAAGTGCAATGTATCAACGGTAAGTATAAACAGTTCATTACATCATTGGTGCCTTTTTTTTATCTATCAATCCTTTTGGGAACAGGCTCCTTACGAGGAATCGGCAAGGTTATGCATTATTAAACAGATGATCACTGGGCCTTACATAGGATGGTACGATTAACGGATTATTTCTACATGAAAACAGGGTGCAAACACACGTATTACCACCTATGTAACAAGAAAGCGATAATCTTTAATCGCATGATGTGTCGATAGACACAATGAGTAAAGGATTTCTATTGGCGGATTAAACCGATAGATGTCTGATCAAACAAAGAGCTGATACCAACAGAAGCTGGCCAGAGCCTCTCTTATCTTCTTTTACAGCTTTTTTACTTTATTATTATTATTGTTTAATTTTTACGCATTTACGTATTTTTTTTATTTGATAGCTACTGAAAGGAGCCAGGTTTTATAATTTTTATTTTATTTGAGTAGCAAGTAGTACGTGGGTCAAGGTAGTTTATAATAACGTGATCATGTTGCATCTCCTGCATCCGCACTTCCCAGGAGAGCCGAACGTCGAGACATCAGATGCACTTCGCCGCAACGTCACCCAAGGCCACGGATACTACGTGAGAGGTGTGATCGGGTCTGCCAGAGATCAGCCCATCTCAAAAGAAAAACCTGAAACAAATACTGAACTGGCTACGACAACGAGGAATTGAACCAGTAGCTGAAGTCACCACCAGTTCCTCAAAAGAAGCCGCTTCATCCCTTGGAGGATAGTCAAGTTCCAGAATGTCCAAAAGTCGCATGAATCCCATGTATCTGCATGTCACATGCTGTCTTTTTCGAAAGCTTTTCTCCAGGTCAAACAGTGCTTCTCTTTTAAACATGTTTACGCTATCAAACAATGACGGTTTTTCCGAACAATGGTGTTTATTCATAATACTAGGATTACTTAGACATTATATGATTGCTTGTCATCTTTCGAATTGGGAGATAATATTTTATCTACAAAACTTCTGAATCTCCGCCATAAACAAAAGTAAATGGATGTCTAAACATGTTTAACGGTAAGTAATATATGTATATCACCGAGAAAAGGAAGGATCCGTAAACATAGTCATTATCGGATTGCTTTTATTTTGGAAGAGCAAAAGAACATGATATGCCAGTCAAAACCTTTGAATCGCCATCGTAAAGCCAATACAACAGAAAGAAAACAGATTTGTTAAAAAAAGGGTTATCTGCGTGACTACTGGTATTCAGGAGCAAATATGATAGCTTTTTGTAACACCAACGACATGCATTCTGTTTTGGCAGCTGTAAACAAAAATTTCTTATGCGTCGCACAAACACCAAACTTGATGGAGTGCATAAGGCTGTGCAGCAATGTATGCGTCATGTAGGCGCACTAAGATTGTCTTCCTTAGGTGGTTCCTCGGGCATGTGGCTAGATTAAAACACATGGAAACAAGTTGAAACCTGCAACGCAAGTCTCCTCCGTCACAGAACGACATGCAATTGAGTCTCCTTCCGCCTTGCTTCTATCATCTTGGTTGTCATTGCTATTACTATTCCGGTTAAGGAATCTGAATTCTGGTCGCAATGGTTACGGTAATGTTGGTTGTGTAGCGAAAGCCAAAATAAAGAACCACGGCCACGCCGAAGATGTGAATAGAAGCCTTTGGGGTGCCCTGTTGGTGATTATACTGAAGCTCATGGTAAGGGAGAGATCAAACGCTGAAGCAGGCAAGTACAAGGTTGACTAATTTTAGTGACGTATAATATCGTCGTTTGAACAGTTCAATTGTGTTGTGCTAAAATGTGAAAGTAATAAACTAATTGTTGTATGTAAACGAGTATGAACTATTAGATTCTCGAAAAATGGTATATAACACATCTTAAAAGACAGGAATATCTATGCGTACACGCTAATCGAGATCTATTAACGTTCACGTTTTGTTTTTGCCATTAAGCAATCTGGATAATCTGTGTCATTGTTGTGCTACACTTTCCAACTTAAACAATCCTAAATGGATTTGTACCACTTGAAGGCAGTAATATATTCTCACTATGGGAAATCGGGTAGCCATAGGGACCTCGCGCCTTCTGGTTTTCACTATTTCAGGACAATGGTTCCTGAAGGATACTTTGGATCTGATCTGCCTGGTTTCTCGAGGTGCCCAATGGTTCCAGCTTGTACAACGCAGCTTATATCCCTTTACATTTCTTTCTACTCATTATCTATGCTATTATGCAATCGTTCACTTGAACAAAGTTTGATGAAATGGCTATTTTTATTCGCTGTCGCCATGGATCCAGGAGGAACCACAAGGCTACTCAAAGATAATGTCAGTTCCTGGAGGATACCAAAGGAACCAGGAGATACAGTCGTTTCAAAAATGTTATCTTAAACGGCTGCCGACGTAGTCATAAGTACAAAATATTCTCTCATTCTCTCATTCAACCATTTTCCCATTTTCCCATTTTTCTTATTTTACTCATAAGTGTGATAACGGTTTGGATTTTTGATGAGATGCAGCAAAAGCGCAGACGCACCGGCAGAACAATCTACTTCTACCAGCTATACAAAGTCTATTTAGAAGGCATTAAACGCGAAGAGAAGGTGCGTATATTTAACTGTGCAGTCAAGCAACCTTATAGAGCCTTTGACAATCTCTTACATACAAAAACGCAAACCATCAAAAGAAATAATCACGGATCTGGCTGCAAATTCATCCAGAGAAAGAAGAAAACTCGTTGGGGAAAACCATGTTCCTGAAATGCAAGGCAACAACAGCGACAATATTGCGCAACAGAAGCTGGATGAAGGTAACTAGTGGCATTTCTTTGATTATCTTTAACCCATGATTTAAAGCTATCGTGATATTCAGTATACCAGCACCGACTACGATGCACCATATTACCTAGATACTGTGGTTCCTAGTAGTACAGAGTTATCTAGTAACCAGTTATATTTTAAGTATCCAGGAGACCGGGTGTGCACTGAGATACTAATTAAACAGGGATATGTAGTGTGCACCAGAGACGTCTTGGTTTCCTAGGTGCTGCCAGTTTACATAGATAGACATGTTACTCATTAAGAACCCACAACATCGTTGATAAAAACTGGTTTTTATTTTAGGCAACTGCGTTGAGGCTAACTTGAAGATAACCCCATGTTAACGAGCAGATGAACTACTCGATGGTACCAAGTTTAACTGAGTTGTGATGGCATACCATACGTACAGTTCGTTTCTAGCCTCATCTGATTCATATAACTTCTGGATGAACTGGGATTTACCACCTAAGCGATGCAAGTCCTCACACAAGGCACCCCGGAGGATATCTTGGATGGCTTGAAACGATGCCGACATATCCTTATCAATTAGTTGCCTAGTTACGGCAGGCTTATCTGAACTATCCAGGACACTAGTTATGACATTCATCATACTAGTATACTCGGAATCGGTGATGTTTGGCACGCCACCTGGTACCCTTGGGGGTTTCTGGGTCGTCTGAGTCTTCTGAGTGGGTTGAGCCGACATACTAGTACCCGTCTCGGTAACTTGCTGCCTAACTTGGGTAGCATCTAGAGTCACTGGGGGTACGGTCTTACCAGACTTCTTAGCCTTCCTGACTGCACCTATGTCTACCATGGATACCGGGTTAGTCGAGTGGGCTACTGGGGAATCCTGATGAGTACTACTATATGTACTCTTTCGGTCATCACCAGCAACTGAACCAGCAACTGACGAACGTGACTTAGCCAATGCGCGCTTTTCGGCGGCAGTTAGTATTTTAGAAGTATCCAGGTTAGCCAAGGGAGTAGCCGGAAGATTCGTTGATATATATGAACGACTGGAATCACTTGGAGTCTTATAGGCATACTTATGTTTCTCTTTATCTTTACCGTAACCCCGGTAAGGCTTAGTATGGTCAGCACTCTCGGCTATCATAGCAGGCACTTCGGCTGCAATCGAAGCAGCCGCTACATGACTACACAGACTCTTACATATAGACACTACATCATCATATCCGGTCATGGTAACCGATATCAACTCGTTAATCAACTCAGCCACGTCGGGGTCTAAGTCACCAGTCGATTGCTTGGCCGATACGGTCTCACTTAGTTGTCTTAGTTGGCTAGTTGTGTTAGCCACTTTGGCGCTATAATTCAAACAGAAGAAAGAGCCATTACACCAGGAACAAGGCAAGTCAACAAAGTCATTATCCAATTCCTCGAGCAAGACAGCTCGAGATACGTCTATACCAAGCGGTATTTAGACGGCTGAGAACATGTCTAGGTATATTGAGGCTCGAAAGTATCGATTAGCCTATCTTCTATCATACCTGCCTGAGCTTAATCTATTGAGCAGTTTTAGTCAGTTATCAAGAGCAAAGAGCGTAATAAGTCCTTAGAGGAGGAGATACTGATGGCACGAATTAGTGACGTATCGAATAGCTTAAGATTCGATAATTTCAAAGCTCTATTTTCATACCTATAAATCCCCTGTTACTCATTTCACATTACTTTCGTTTTCGCTCCCTTCTACTTTTTCCTAGTATCAGTCGCTACGTAGAGAACTTAGCTCCTGCTCGCAAATGTGTTTTTCTCTAATCCTTATTCTACAATATTGAGCCAGAGAGGACATGTCGAATCAGCACAGCGCCTAGGATTATTAAATAAGATCATATTCACCCATTCTTATAGATATTTAGGTAGCTACCGTATCGGAGAGCGGTTGTGATGACTATGCTCCACAGACCAAGACAATAAAAAATCTTTGACTTGGTTGGTCGTACATCCTCAAGCCGCACCTAATCCTTAACGAGGAATCTGTGTACTGAAGAGAGCGATGCCACTGATGATATGTGGTTTGTTAGTAGCAGGCACATTGCTCTTTTTAATGAGATTTTACAATATTACTGGAATGAAAATATTGACTCACAATCATCTAGACAAAATTCTTTGCATTCAAAAAGGTTGTAGTTTTGATACATGGACATCATCCCAAACAGCCTTAACAAGTATTGCTGTTTTAATGGATGATTGGGTCATCCAAGTGGTGATGATAAGCTCTGTGAATGCTCTCTATCTCTCACAATCCACTGCAGTCAACTCCTTGCCGCCCATACTGAGCGAGGTGCAACAGGCTGTTGGTGAAACTTAATGACTCGTTCCATTGACCCTCTCCATCTTTCAAGCTGTAACATTGGTTATCAGAGCGGCTGGAAACTATCACGTTCGTGAACAACGCATCAGCACTATGCATACTAAGATCCCGAACTCAGCAGAGTAATGCATGCTTTACTGATTAGGACCTGTTGTGTATTATTAAGCTATTTGGACACAACAAAGCAGGTAAGGCACTGTCAGTGCTACTAGTCCCTGATACACCCATCATAACAGCATCCGTATCGAGCGAGTTGAAATTGTGCACCGACTTCTCTTTTGTGAGAGAACTTCCCAACCACGTCAAATGAAGAGACGCATATTACTTTCATGGGCTACATTGACTCCTGTGCCGTCAGAATTTGGCCCGATAGCAGCTTTGAGATATTTCTGTGACTGAAAGAAGCGCCAATGCAATAGTTTAGCCACTATCGACACGATGAAACCATGGACATGTGGCACTTGGCATTAAAAATAAACCGAAATTTCATCTATCATTGGGAACAAACGTTTTTAGATACGTATGGCATGTATGTTGTTCAACCTATGAGTTTCGATTCAGCACGATGCAACACTGACTTTGGAAACGAGTGTACCTTTGAAAAATAGACGCAAGATCGACAAAAAAGGAAACTACAAAATCTCCGTTGTAGTCGTAAAATCTACAAAAAAAAAACCAAAGCTGTCTTCGGAAAGCTTATCTGAAGCATAATAGTCTAAGCACGCGCGTAACAGTATATCTCTTAGTACGAATATTAGACTGCCAAAAGAAACAGGTTTAGTTTCAATAGTGGAGGGCTAGTCACTACAAAAATGAAAAACAATGATGTAATTCCGACTTATGCGCGGAACCTTTTGATCGACACACAACTCCGCGATACCTTCACTTAGAACGGCTGGAATTATCGTTTTGAAGAAGCCAAGTAGATAGAACATAGTTAAGTCCTGAAAAGTAATTCGATTTGATTTAAACTATGCGCGAGCAAGAAGAAGTACATGAGAATATGGCACATAGGAAGTCCTGGTCTAGATTTCTGCATATGGTATTGTTGTAAATATTAGAAGATCGGCGTTTACCAATAGCAGTAAGAAGGCCTGATGATACCTTGGTTTCCTAGAAACAAACAATAATATTTATTAAATATTTTTACCGCAACGTGTGCAGTGAGTCAGCTGTTGGCTTATTTGTGTTACAAATGAAAGTGGATGGCGCTTTTCAGTTTAATAGTTCAGCGATGAATCTACGCAACAGAGAACAATCAGGAGCTTATGTGCATAGTGTTTGTTCGCGAAAGGAAGTCTCGATGTACAAACTCGGACATTCGGTCATAGCACGCATGAACGTAATTCAAAGTAATATTGCGTTTTTTTAAGGAACGACGGAAAAGAGTATAACTAAGATAGGATTATTTGTGATATATTCTATTTGCAAAAGATGTACAATGTTTAGCATCGATCACACCATACGTACACAACTGTATGACTGTGATATACCAACAGAGATGTTGAACCTTGTTCTGCGGCTCAAAATAAGGTTTTCCCTTTTTGCGTGTCACAAACACTGGACCAGCGGAATGTCGATGACCTCTGTGTATCACAAATTCTATGCAACGTGCAGGCGTACGAACAGCAACTTCATTAGGTACAAATGTAAAATAGATGTATTTAGAGACAGTTTGCAGACCAAAAAGAAAAGATATAAATAAGCAGAAGATCGCAGTCGGAGAGTTCTTCATCACAACAAAGGATCTCTTCTATCTTAAACAACATGCGCTCCAGTCTCATTGCTATCTGTGCCTCTATCCTCTTGGTTGCTACGGTCCAGGCGGCTCCTGTTGAACAAACTGTGGAATCTGAATTTGCTAAACGCCATAATCCTGAAGTTAAAGCAGATGGTCTCGGTGCTGGAGGCGCGGGCAAAGTGAACGCCAAGGGCCACGCCCACGGTGGGCTAAGTCTTCTTGGAGGTCTCTTAAGTGCCCATGCGGGAGCCGGTGCGGAGGGAAAGGCCAAAGCAGCAGTAATCGGTGGAGTTGGAAAAGGAGAATCTCATGCTAAACGCCACGATCCTGAAGTTAAAGCTCATGGTCTCGGTGCTGGAGGAGCAGGCGATGTGGAGGCCCAGGGCCATGCCCGTGGCGGAGTGGGTATTGGAAAACTTTTCCATGCCGACGCTGGAGTCAGTGCCAAAGGAGAAGGCAAAGCAGCAGTAATCGGTGGAGTTGGAAAAGGAAACGCTCATGCTAAGCGCACTGGTGTTGAAGGTCATGGTGTCGGTGGTGTAGGCGCGGCCAAAGTTCACGCCAAAGGCGACGTCCACGGTGGGGCAAATATTCTTGGAGATTTCGCAAGTGTTCATGCGGGAGCCGGTGCGGAGGGAAATGCCGAAGGAGCAGTAATCGGTGGATTTGGAAAAGGAGAAGCTCATGCTGATTAATTTCAATTCTGAATAACGCTATCATTTGTACTCTTCCATTGTATTGTGCCAAAAATGTCAAAGTAATAAACCAATGTTGTAACTAAACGAGTATGGATCGTTTGAAGTTGTTTCGGAATGAATTACACAAAAAGATAGTTGTATTATAGAACTTGCTTCATATCTCTTCCCGATGGATGAATCATGTCCCATACATTATCTCCAAGGTCAATCAACCTAAATAGCCTATTGCTATGGTTATACAACCTAAGTAAGACAATAATTTCAATTGTATTGTACCACTTGCTTTTGTTATATGAGCTGTACTCTACTGCTCAGTGTCTTGTAGATTCTCTGTTGTAGTCCATGGCGTTGTTGCTATTTCTTTTTCTTTTCAATGAATGACCTAAAATTTTGCAAGGAATAATCAATCGACTAAAGCATGGTCACGGTCAGCAAGGAGTGTCTCTGCCTTAATTTCATGTCGAGAGTATTGTACGAAAATGCCCATTGTTTCGACATTAAAATGTACGTAGTAGAAACTACTCAACGCATTTACTACTTACGATCAGAGCCATTATAACAAGATTTAATGGTGCTTTGTCTTTCAGGAAATGGATCTGATCTCACAAGGTACTTCTGTGGTCATTGCACGGCGACGTTTGATATTTCATACGGAAATTTTTTTGTAGCACAACAGATAACGCCTATCGGTGCTTAACAGTACTACGGAGCGAAAAAACTACTGTTCATCTTTATAGGGACTATATCAACAGGGCGTATTACGTGCATAATGGCCTGTACTTAATGTAATGCAACAGACACCAGAGAACTTTTCTGTAAGATAATACCGGTAAGAGCCCCCCAGTAAACTTCTTTTTTAAATTATTTGAAAGGTGAAGTGTTGGTAATCCTTGTCTCAATTGATTCCAGTTTCGTTGTGTCAAATAATTTGTTTAGTGGATACATAGAATATGTTTATTGAAGAATTTATTCATCAGCTATACCTGCGACGAATATGCCATATGCTTTCAAGTAAGCGACACACTTATAGCAGCGTGGCTTATGGCAGGCGGTAGCACCTCACAGAAAAAGATGTGCACAAGGCGCAGTGAGAATAGTGATCTTTCTGTAACCATCATGTTTTCATGTTCTTTGTAAACTTTGACGGATAGAGAATTTTTTTTTTTATTTACGGTGATTATGAAGCAAATACAGGCCATACACAGTACCATGGAATTCATGATAGAGATAAATATCTCCCAGTATGGGCAAATAAATACAGTTATCGATCTGGCAAATGCATGACAAAACATAGTTATAGAGGATCCGCCAGTGAGTACTGACATTTTTAAAGAACATAGAGACCTGCATTCATGGCAGGTCCAGATGGAAAATAAGCAACTCTTTTTTTTTTTTTAAAAAAAAAAAGAATGGTACGGTTTTCAGGGAAGCAAGTTCTCTTACCAATCGCTATCAAGTTTCATTTAGCAAATACTTTGGTTTGAGTGTGCATTTGCTGCAAGACAACGATGATCCAGCAGACGAGATACGATAAAAAAACCGTGCAGAAAATCTAATAAACAAACAGAGAAGGCTAATCCTTTGAGGGATTCTAATTGGCTACCAGCAGAGAAATGCATTCTATGGGCCATTCTATGCTATCGGATGACAGACAGGGTCATGCAGTCTACAAAGTTTGTTGCTCCATTGCACATGCAATGAAAAGTGCCCACAGAAATAGAAAACAGGACTAGTAGCGTTTTTGCACAACTTCCGAATCTTACATTTCTCAAAACAGAAAAACAGGTCACTTCAGCAGGATGCAAAGCTTAAGGGTGCAGTCTCCATTTGTGTGTGTGTGTGTGTAACCATATGACTGTTGCATAATTCTGCATAGTTAAAGTTTCTGTTTTGGAAAGGTCAGGTAAGATTACGTGACCTTGATTTTCGGGGAAAGTACCGTAGCCTGAGGGTTTCATTTGAGAGAGATCTGTGGAGCTAGTTGAGCCACTGAAAAAAAAAAAAAAAAGATTGGTTAGCTCAAATGTCGTGGAGGTGATGAGGACGTGTACGGGAATATAACGCACAGGGAGGTACAGATTTCGGTTCTCATGTGGCACACGGGATTACGGTAACTTTTAGACGATCAGTGTGATTATACGTCTGTTTCTCAAAAACAAAACAATAATATTTACTGTAGACCTTTTGTGGCAACGTGTGTAGTAGGCCAGTCATCTACTTGTTTGTGTTACAACTGCAAGTGAATGGTGCTTTAACAATCACGTGACGAATCCAGAATGCTGGAGAATTAGAAACCTATATGCATAACACTTGTTCTCAAGGGAAAAAGCTCAATGTCTAGACTCGGTCATTCAATCATAGCACAAATAAACGCAAAGTCTTTTTTTTTTTTTTTAGAAGAACGAAGGAAAAGATAGGATCTTCTTCTATTTGCAAGGGATGTATAACGTTTAATATTCATTGCGTCAGTTGTACAAAATTGTATGATACACTGACGTTTGTCGGTTAAATGCTCTATAAGAGAGAACTTTATTGGGTGGCGAAAAAGAAAATAAGGTTCTTATTTTTTGCGTGTCATAAACACACTGGATCCACTTGATAGTGATAGCCTTATAAGGGTTAGAAATGACATACACTATGCGGGCGTACAAACAGTACCTTCATTAGGTAATAAAAAAAAACGCGAATGGTTGTCTTTAGAGATGATTACTAGATAAAAAAAAGGTATAAATAAGCAGAAGAGTGCAGTTGGATGGTTCTTCGTCACAACAACAAAGGATCTCTTCTATCTTAAACAACATGCGCTCCAGTCTCATTGCTATCTGTGCCTCTATCCTCTTGGTTGCTATGGTCCAGGCGGCTCCTGTTGAACAAACTGTGGAATCTGAATTTGTTAAACGCCATGATCCTGAAGTTAAAGCAAAAGGTCTCGGTGCTGGAGTCGCAGGTAAAGCGGAGGGCGGTGCCCACGGCGGTGTTAACATCGAGGCTCTTCATGATCTTGTCGGGGTTAAGGCTGGACTTGGTGCTAATGTACAAGGCGCAGTTGCTGGGCTCGTTGGACTTGGACACGGATCAGCTCATGCTCGCTAATTTCAGTGATGGATAATACTGTCATTTGTACTATTCCATTGTAATGTGTCAGAATAATAAATCAACGTTTCTTTTTTTGTAAGACAATAGCGAGCATTGTTATCACTGTTGTATATACTCGAGCGATAGCGAATGGCATAGCGTGCAGCATTTTTTTTTTTTTTTTTTTTGATTGAGTGAATTAGGATAAGGAGTGAGAGTATATAAGGAGTTTAATATGAATATTCTAAGTCTTTTTACAAAAAGGAGTTACTGAATTAAGTTAAATATCCCATTTCAATATAAAAAAAAGAAACATGTTCTTTTCCAAAAACTGTCAAAAAGGAATCCGGCTGTAAAAATTCTGTGAAAGATTTTTCTTTCTTTCTTTTCTTTTTTTTCTTTCTTTACTTTGCATAAGGAAAATGATTTTTTTTTTTTTAAAAAAAAAGCTGTTGCTTGACTCTGTGGATGGAGAAAGACATAGAAAAAGAAAAAAAATGGGGTAACAAATGCTTAAAAGAATTGGATTGGGGGAAGGGAATTCATGACCGCTTATGAAAAAACATATGATGACGGATCTATACAATTAATAATAGAAAAAAAAAAAAAGGTTAAGTATTCCACCAAGTCAAAAATGAACTGAGCAAGAAAAAAAATAAAGAAGAAAAAAAGTATGAACATGCAAAAAAAAAAAAAAAAAAAAAAAAAAAAAAAAAAAAAAAAAAAAAAAAAAAAAAAAAAAAGAAAAAAATGATGAGAAGAAAAAAAAAAGACATGGATTACATAAATGACCTCCCAATTTTTAAAAAAAAAGTTTTCGTTTCGTGATTAAACAACTGTCCCGGTATTGGCGTGCCAATTCATATTCATACCAGCGGCGGCTGCAACATTCATATTTGTACTGTTCTGATGATGAAGAGGGGGCAAATGTTGTTGTGGTTGTTTAAAACCATTTTGTTGTTGCCTCCTTCGTCTATCTTCAACGCGTTGATGAGTTTTCATATGTTGAGAAAGATTATCCGATCTCGAGAATGTTTTGTGACAGTTGGGAAAGTTGCAAGCAAATGGTCGTTCAAGTGTATGAATACGCATGTGTCGTTTTAAATGTTCTAATCGCTTAAAACGACGTTGGCATTGCGGAACAGGGCATATATGAGATTTTTGTTGACTGGATGAATTGGCTGAAGCAGAAGAAGATCGACGTGAAGTACCAGAGGAAGTAGAAACAATATCAGGTGTAGCAGTAGCAAAAGGACTGTAGCAAGCCACAGCTGCCATAGCTGAATTGGTAAAAGAGGTTGGCGTGATAGGATGCATAGAATAAGCAAGCGAGTTTCGATCGGTAGGTAAAGAAGAAAGGAATGGATTGGGTGAATGCGATTCATGATTAAGGAGAGAAGGTGTTCCAGAAGGAGACGAAGGTGCAACTGGGGGTGTCTGAACGGTCGATAAAGTTGGATTGAAAGAACGCCATGGTTGTTGCGATTCATGATAATTGTTATTCTCCTAAATTAAAAATAAGTACACAAAACCAAATAAATAAATAAATTTACCTCAGTAGAATAAGCTTGACGATGATGATGATCGTACATTTCTTGATATGGTGTCATATCAAATGACTGCTGTCTGGCATTGGCAAAATAAGTTGTTGGTGTTCGATCCTGATCAAACACTTGAGACGTAGGCGAATGAATTGTTCCAGTCGACACAGGTGTTTCAATAACAGATCTTGGTGTAGATTGAACTTGGGATCCTCTACGATTGTTGTTGTTGTTGTTGTTGTTATTTTGCTGAGACATGCTTTTCTTGGTATGTGTACGGTAATGCGCATGGAAATTATCGGAACGACTAAAGCTTTTACCGCAACCAGGGAAATGACATACATGAGGACGTTCTCCCGTATGAACCAACATATGACGTTTAAGATGTTCATAACGTTTGAAACTCCAACCACAAAAAGCATACTTGCATACATGCTTATGTTGCGTTGTTGGACCTTGCGATTGTTGTCCACCGAAAGATCGGGAATGACGTTTCGTAGATGTCTTTGTTTGATGCTGTGGTTCGGAAACAGGAGCAACAAAAGGATTGACGGTAGCTGGTGTCGTGGATGTCTGATCACATGTACTGAAAAAAGAATAATCGGGACATCGTGAAGCGGCTGCGGCTACAATGGCTGCGGCGGCTGCAGTTGAATAAGGATGTTGAGGTGGTTGTTCATGCATACAACCATCAATCGACATGGATGAACATGAACTTCGCCGAAATGCATCTGGATCTTGCATCGAAGGTGGTTGTGGTATTCCACTACCAAAACTGAAAGGTCCAACATCCACCGAGAATTTACGTTTAAATTGCATGGAATCAAGCAAAACAGAAGATGGAGAAACAGCCGGAGTAAGTGGAGGTGACATATTTTGACTGTAAAAACCATGATGCATTGAACCGTTATAAGCGTAAGTTGCACTTGGTGGTGGCAGAAAAGAAGATGTAACAGCAATAGCGGCGGCGTATTGACGTTCTTGTTCATCTGTTTGCATTAGATCATGTTTGACATTCTCGCAAGCAAGTGGAGGAGTAGACGTTTTTCCTTCGTCAATCATATTAATGCTAGGCAGTTTTTCCGTCATTGTCGTGTTGGTGGATGTATGATCGTAACTCGTCATGGACTCGGTTTCCATTAAATCTTTTTTATAGAAAAAAAAAAGAGATATTAAGTATTTTTTCTTCTTTTTTTTTTTATATATATATGGGTTTCAAGAGAAAACCGTTTCACTGTAAAAAAAAGTAGGGGAAGGAAAAAAGAAAGAATCTAAATCACAAACATCTTTTATAGTAACCTGGTAATAAAAATACTATTGATCGACAACAGCAAGCCAGCGACTTTTTTAAGGGATGTACAGTTGTGATCAAATGGCAAGTAACAAATCTATTCATATTCATATGGTCTTGTAAAAGAAGAACATACATACTTTCCCTCTTTGGAACATTCTTTCAGAAAAAGAAACAAAAGTTCAGGGGAAGGTACTAATGATATCCCAAACTGGATATTGTTCTCCTGAACGCAGTAACGTTTTTAACACTCTTCCCCCCCTTCCCTCTCTATTTGTATCTATTTTATTTTCTCCATGTTGATAATATGTCCCTAAAAGCAGATGTCGAGAATGAAATCGTTGTTATTTTGGGTTGCAATCCATGTGTCCCGATACAAAAATTCCCTATGATCTGTCGCATGGAAGCTCCCTAGCTTGAAATAGGAAAATGTCAAGAAATTCACTCTTTGCTCCCGTTCATACTCTCCCTTTTGGTCCCCCATTCTTTCTATCTTTTTTTCTTCTTCTTCTTCTCTTTCTTTAGATTCATCAAATCATCTATCTGTAATGTAGAAAAGTATATCTATACCTGTAAATAGGTACAACCAATGCCTTTTTCAATTTACATAGATGTTTTATATATTACATCATGAGAATTTTTATAGATGCCTCTATGTTTATGTTTGTGGCCAATGCGTTGTCGTATCAAATCAAGGAGGGAGTTGTGCTACGGATTGTTGATTCACGTCAAATGGTATGTGCCACGAGTAAAATGAAAAAAAAAAAAAAGGTTTGAAGTATTGCTATAACTTTACTTTATGATTCCTCTGGTTACTCTTATTTTTCTTTTCCTCTCCCTTTTCCAATGTTAGTGACTTTTTTTTTTCTTTTTTGTAACTGATAGCTATCCATTGTCATTAATCTTTAAAGAATGTGTCTACACGTTCTGATCTGGGCTCCCTATATAAAAAAAAAAAGGGGATGTTTCAGATTCTCGTGTTCGTTCCTGATTCGATAGCTCCCTCGTTTCTGCTATGCATGCACTATTCTCCAAAACGACGACAAATGTGGAGTTAGGCGAAAAAGGATAATAATCCCTGACTGACTGACTCGGATGGCAAGACGATGCTACTTGTCAAATTTTTGCCCTAACTTTTTTACCATAGTTCCGATTCTTCAAATAACAAAATACACTCACAAACTATAACTTTTTCATTAATGTTGTAATTAATATTTACATTCAGGAAAATCGACGGAGATATGATAGAAAAAGGCTTTGTTCTTTTTTACATGCATGTTTGGATGATCTCGTCGATGAAAACGCCGCATTTCTTTTCTAAAAAAAAATAGCAGATCCTTTTTTTTTTTTTTTTTTTTTTTTGGGCTTATCTTGTAATGAGCAAGTGTGGCATAAGAAGATCCTATGCATTGGTCAAACCTCCTAGGATCTTCATCGTGTGGTTTTACTGAAGCATGGCAACCTTGATCATGTTAATCCTTGTATCCTATGAAACGGAAGGGGGTGTATGTGTGTGATGGAACCCAGTGTTGCATAACCCATCCAAATATTTAATCCACTGTTCCTAACAAGTATTCTGTGTGGGAAATAGACATGTGGTAAATTTTTTTTTTTTTTTTTTTAATGGTGGCTAACAGTAAGCTGGGCAAAATGCATCGCACGGAATTTTTTTCGAGCAAGCTCCCTGTGGGACAGTCCCCGAAAACTGGACTCACTATTCCAACCAATCAACATCCATAAAAAGCCATGCCCGGCAGAGACCGAAACATTCAAAGTTTTATGCTCCGACATTTAATCTGTCCATCCATTGTGTTCCTAGTACCCTTCTTTCATCTTATCCATCCGTAGTATAAGCCGTAAGTTTTAAAGAAATCATTCATGTCAAATGATGGATGGATAATCTAAACAATGGATTCATTTAGATGGCCAAGGACCAGAAGACCACCAAGCGTTCCACCCTTGCTGACGTTGTCACCCGCGAGTACACCATCCACTTGCACAAGCACGTCTTCGGCAGGTACAGATACAGAAAACCCAACAACGCGCGGACAGCTGTGATTCTCACATGAACGTAATAGATCCTTGAGAAAGCGCACTCCCCACGCCGTCAAGGCTGTCAAGGCTTTCGCCGAGAAGGCCATGGGTACCAAGGATGTCCGTCTTGACCCCGCCTTGAACAAGGCCTTGTGGTCCCGTGGTGTCAAGCACACCAGCCACCGTATTCGTGTCCGCATTGCCCGCAAGCGTAACGATGAGGAGGATGCCAAGGAGAAGCTCTACTCCTATGTTACTTACGTCCCCGTTGCTGACTTCAAGGGTAAGTGAAAACAGAACGAATGCATTTGGATCTCACATGTTGCAATTCTTAGGTCTTGAGACCGTTGTTGTTGATGACGAGTAAACGTATTTGTTTTTCTTTTTGAGTAGCTCGTAAAATAAAGCCAATTGAGTGTACGTGCTCTGGTCACTACGACACACACACACACACTATCTGATCGATCTATCTACATGTTGACACTGAGGAGACTTGTCTCCATATCTTTCGAATTGTCTCTTTTTTTTTTATTTAAGACGTTTAAGCAGCATTGATATCCTCGCTCTCTTTCTTCTTAAGCACGAGTGGTTCACCAGTAACGCGACGCCACAAGTCATGCACATCGTCACACACAGTCTCGAAATGGGAGGTGGCATCGTAGGAACGCGAAATAAATACTTGATCGTTCGTGCCATCTTCAATAGGCTCCTCCAGGGGTGAAACGGAGAAGAACCTATGGAATTCAACATATCAGTACCATTCATTCTCATGCTATCCATTGCATCTATAACTCACTTCTCGTGAATGGGTCCCAACAACTTGAGACCGCTTTCAATCTCCTTCTCTGGCTCATTCGTCTCAACAATCGTCGACACAATAGCCAAATAGTAATCCTTGGCGCAGACCTGGTGTGAAGCGCTCACGCATGCAACGTACACGTCATGCTGACGACCCACTTGGTTCTGAGGAATCACAATTTGGATGGAATCCGCATCCGATGTGTTGGGAATAGGGTGTTTAAGGATACAAATGGCACGGGCCACAGATCCCGTCTGTCGCACCTTGTTGCGTGCATACGAAGGATCACAAATCACCTGCTTAGCACGAACAACTTCGTCTCCTGCCTTGACACCGACCACGCTACCAGACTCGTCGTACACCAACTCAGTGATATCCTTGTCCAGCATATAGGTACCGCCATAAACAGCGCTGAGTCTGCAAATGCATCCGTCAGTACTAAACAAAAGAAAAAAAAAAGGCATCATTTTACCTTGCAAATGCCTGTGGCAGATCGCCAAGACCGTAAAGAGGGTAGATGTAAGGACTCTTGCCGTATCGCAGCACGGAGGCAGCGTACAAGCGGATCTTTTCAACAGTATCCTTTGCAGGCTTCTGCAGATATTTATCGTCCAAATGAAGAGCCATTGCATGGCCTACAGCCAACGTTAGTATTCGTGTATTTAGCTTTGCTCTTTTGGACTATTACCAATGAATGCCTTTGTGCCGTCTTCCAATCCAAATTTCTTGAATACTTCATCCATGGTATGTGTGTTGATATTGACGCCTACAACACCAGTTCATTGACACGTCCTGCACCCTTCCTTTTCATTTACCATCATGCGTAGAAGGGTCGGCTTCGTTGTATTTGTTTGTCCACTCCAAGAACTTCTTCATTCGACGCTTCTCAAAAATACCCATCAAGGGGGAAGACAAAGCCTCAACCTCATTGGAGGGAACCTTTGAAATCTTGCCGTTACGGTAGACAAACGAGCTAAAAATTTGCTTGAACTCGAGATAACGAGTAACATCTGTATGTGTTAAGAACCGGACAATCTCGCCATTGGCCATCATGAACTTGGGGATCAAATCAATGTTCCAATCCTTGTCCTTGCCCAACTCGGCAGGTGGCTCTTCGTTGGGTCTGAACTTCTTGTAAAGCTGTCATCGTTCATCAGTACATCATCTCCGTAGAATAATTCCCGAGAAAGCCAAACATACCTGAGTCAAGTTCAAGGAAGCAGACTCGGCACCATAGTAATCATTGCGGTCCATGTGCAACACCTTCTTGCCATCAACCGACAAAAGTCCTGACAGGATGCACTCTGTCAAGCCAGTACCAAGAACGATAACATCATATTCCTCATCCTACAAGTACCGCTTGCTTAACAACACACCCGCTTAAACTGCAGGTATTCACCAAGATGACTTACCATTATGTGAATAAAACCTTTGAAAGATGGAGAACGCGAGCTCTCGCAAGAAACTGACTTATTCCACTGCAGCGGAGTCTCAAAGGAGTCACGTCATTGCTTACCTATTCCGGCGGGATTTTGCGCGCGGATCTACCATGTCTGGGACCTAATGCAAGCACGACAGATTTTCTGTCACAGATCGCACGAGAGAGAGAGAGTCTCTCCGAAACACTCGCAGGTCTGGACGGACAGACAGACAAACACAAAGAGAAGATAAACTCAGTAGATGGTTGGCGGGAAGAAGTTCAGAGACCTCTGTTCGTCAGAACATGGTCCGACTATAGTAGCTCGGCCCGTTATTTATAACGTGCAAATCCGTCAGACTGGCAAAGAAAAAGTTATATATAGAATGGATTAGACGGGATGAAAATGTCTATCGCATAGCTCTCATAGATGTACACCGATCTCTGGCTAAACGCTACCATAGGACAGTTTGAGCTGCTGTGCGATACTACGTGCTGATGGAGATCGGCAAATGACAGTTTAGGAGACGGAGGAAGCTGTGTCATTCATGGGCGGGTTTCTGACATCCAAACCCTTCAGAGACTGAAATGCGTCTATTCGCCCATTTTACCGCACAAACCACCAACACCGAAAGCCCGCCGCCTAAGAAACGGACGGAGGCTTACCAAAAGACTGAGTTCATGGACAATTGCAGAATTTATCACTCCTGCTTTGTCGTGGATGCTGCATGTGCATGAGGATACAACCATTTTTATGTATGCCGCCTTATTCACCCTAAATACTAGCCCTAAAGCACACCCGTTGGACAAAGCAGACACCTTCACTGCGGAGGACTGCATGAGGAACCTTAGTGGGACAGATGTTTCTAAAGGACGACTCGCGTAAAGTGATCTCGTGCCAACAGTCTCAAACCCCATTCTCTGGTTTGACTAACAAAAATCCAAAAAACAATAATGTCCAACCTCTACATTCTACCAGTTCGTCTAGAGAAATTACAGATTATTCAATAAAATAAAGAAATGGATAGGTAGCCTTATGTGAACGATCGTCAAGCTCCGATAGATATTTAAAATTCCGTTTCTAGGTTTTAAGTCAACTCTAATTAGGATGAGGAGTTCCTTTTGTTAATTACATTAAGGAGAAAACAATATAAACTTAAAAATCTGAACATGGGATCAAGCGGAACTCTCTCCTTTTTTTTTTCTTTTCCTACTTCCGCTCGTGGTTGCTATGGCCAGTGTGTATGAAATTCTGTCTGCCATATAGACATAGGCTATTAAATTTACGCCGTAGAGGCAACTGGTAGTAGTAGAATTGCTGATAAGGCTTTGACGTTTGCATTACATTACTGCCGTTTATTCCAGAAGAATTATCTACCAATGACTTCAAATGTAACCTTCTGTCAATGCAAAAATAATTAAAAAAAAAACAGGGAATGCTGTGGACATGTATGTGAGGCATAGATTCTTGTTTTTACACTATCCTGCCGTCTCATCCAATGTTACAGTCCCGGTAAACCAAGTGCTCCAGTAACGGCCCCCGCTTCATTGCTGATGATATTGCCTATCCCTCCATCGTTGCTTTGATCCATGAACCAAACTGCAACTCTGTTGTACCGATCGATTCCACCTGAGATTCTTTGATATATTCCACCGTCCTCTGTATCGGGATGGCATTCATCAGAATCCTCCCCGTCGTTTATGTCATCATCACTCTCCTCTATATGATGAGGCATTGCACCAATTATTTGCGTAACAAACGGTTCGGGAGCTGGACTTCTTTTGACAACTGCTGCTTCGTATGGTTCCGACAGTGCCGTTGTCTGTTGACTGGTAGTAGCAGAATCAACACGGTATTGATCCGTACCAAAAGCCGTTGGTGCCGCATGACCTGTCATTAAAAACAGAGCGGAGATCTGGATGGCGATGAGGATGAATTGCATGATAAAACAATAAAAAAAATGATGGAGATTTGAAATAGTACATGTATTTATATGCCCGCGTTTCTATTTCCTCTTTTGTCAGATATGCACTTTGGAACTGACGTCTCTTTTTTTTTTCTAGCGAAACACAAAGAAAACTTTGCCATCTAAAAATGTACAGTTTTTATTTCCTTGCTGTTGTTCCTTATCTGTCAAGCAATGGTCACTGCTTTCTATAGTACACCAAAACGTAGTTTTTTACTTTATCTATTGAAGGAGAACACATGATGGTAGTACCTGACAGGAGAAACGTTGTTTGAAGGACAACCTCACAGTGATATGCATGCAATACCTATATTCTGCACGTCATGTACTGTAAAAGTTTGCAGAAGTACGAGTAGCACACACTATGACTGTCTATAGATGCCTAGTCTGTACTGAAGCAGAAGCTGATCGTGCAGGTACTTTCTACAATATCATCCTTTTTTTTACACGGGGACATTGGGATATATTTTCTACATTCCCCCTTCGCGTACATAATAGATAGTACCATACTTAGTTGCGGTAGGTCCATCGCTATTTGACTCCCTCTTTTTGCAGAAAACAAGCCCGACAGTCCCTTTTTAACGACAGGCGTTTTGTTGACCGTACTGCTGCTGGTTAATAAGCGCTTTATACAATAGAGTGAGGAGAGTTATCGCTCGATATCGATGCTTTATTATTTTGACTTTTGGAACAGGCTGTTGATATATAGAATGTTCCTTTGCCAATGAAATAATTATCTCAAACATAACCTCTATCTACACCAACGAGCGTACATAGGATGGATGGAAGCTGGTATATTAGTAATGACCTCTATCGGAGTTGCCAGAGTAGCCTGAATCATGCTGGGAGCCTCTACTCGCGTCAAAGTCACCTCGTCCCTCAGTCTTTTCATATCCCTTATATCCCTCTTTTTCTTGACCTTCGTAGCCTTCGTTTCCTTCATAGCCTTCGTTTCCTTCATAGCCTTCGTTGCCTTCATAGCCTTCGTTTCCTTCGTAACCCTCATTTCCTTCGTAACCCTCATTTCCTTCATCTTGATCATTGTAGTCCTCGTGGAGGTCGAGCCCATTGTGCTGATCCTTATAAGCTTCGTGGTCTTCAAATCCTTTGGATCCTTCCTTGTAGCTTTCCTCGCCTTCGAATTCATTGGGTTCATCAGTGTACCTCTCGTTGCCTTTGTATCCGTTGTATACGCCTTCTGCATCATATATCTCGTGGCCATTGTACACAACAGTGTCGTCGTTGTATCTACCGTATCTGTCTTGTCCTTCATGTCCATTATGCTCCTCTTGCTCGTCAAGCTTTCCACGTCCGTTGTGACCTTGCTCTCCTGATCGCTTCTGTTTCTTAGCTCCGTTTCTTTCGTCCTTGTGTCCTTCCTCATTTTGGTCTTGTTCGCGATGTTCATGATCTTGACGTTAGTTGTTAGCTTGAGAATACGCAACACCTTTCTTTTTACTCACCACCTTGAGCATGCTCTTCATCCCATTGCGGCTGTTCCTCTTCCTCTTGAGATTGTCCCTCTTCCTCTTGGGATTCTTCTCCTTCAGCTTGTTCCTCTTCTACTTGAGGCTGCTCTTCTTCTTGAGGTTGCTCTTCTTCCCCGTCTTGCGGCTCTTCACCACCTTCGCCTTCTTCTCCTACATCTGCTCGTTTTTGCTTGCTGCTTCCTTCGTCTCCCGAGCCGTCCTTTTCCTCAGAATCCTCCTTATCTTCCTTATTTTCCTTGTCCTCAGAATCCTCCTTGTCTTCCTTATCGTCAGCATCTTCCTTGTCTTCCTTGTCCTCCGAATCCTCCTTGTCTTCCTTGTCTTCCTTGTCTTCCTTATCTTCCTTGTCTTCCTTGTCTTCTTTATCTTCCTTATCTCCGGAGTCTTCCTTGTCCCCAGCCTCTGCGATGTACGCAATAGGAAGCAGATCCAAATTTCCCCCTCGCGCTGCTAGAGTTGACGCCTCTCTTTTGCTGATGGTCGTTTCCTTTGCATTGCTGTAGAGCCCGTTACTATTGCGAGTACCTCCAGAGACAATTGGTGCCGCGTTTGTAGTGGCAATGAGAAAGATAGCGGCAGTAATCGTAATTAGGCTGGTGCGCATAGTAGATTATACAAGATGAAGAATACTAATGGTAAAAAAAGAACGCAAAAGCTACGGAACGGGGCACTTATTTATATGCTGGTTAAGGCGAAGATCGAGAAGGTAATTACCGGAGAAACATGATCTGGAAGTGCCTTGCAGTCTGTACATCGTTGATTTAGAAATTGTAAAAATAGCTGTTGTTTCCAGCAGTGTACGCACATCTGCGTGATATGGCCTTTCATCCTTAGTTTGTGAGCTAATGTATGATCCGTTCCGTATGAAAGGAGAACAGATGAAGCATGTGCCTTGATACAAGGAGTTGTGCTAGTAGATGACCTTATGAGTGGCTATGCATGTCAAAACGAAAACTTTGCTCTTCTCGTATCGTTGATCCATGCGCAAGCAACGAAGCGCCCCTGTGCATATTAACTATCACTATAAATGGATTTCTTTACCTTTGTTAAGGATGTAGCCCGGTTCCTGTCTGATGGTCACTCCTTATTGTTCCTCACCATCGTGTGTATATTTCCTGCTCGATCATGCATGGCACCGGCACGAACGTGGCAACCCATTCTCAATTTCACGGCTAAACCAAACCCTCGCCCAACTACTCATTTTTGTCTTCTTCACATGTTTTGATATGGTTAGAAAGCGAAAATGAATAATCTTTCGATTTATCTTTTAAAAAGAAATATCAGACTTTTGTTTGTTAGAAGCGTAGCTGAGCCAGCCATCCTGCGTGATTTTTCTTTTATCCGTCAAGGGATTGCACAATTCAGCTACCGTCTGATCTGCACGCATGCACCATGCATGCACGAATGGGTGCTGCTGCATTTGCTCGTAATGTTTACGCATTTGTATAATTTCGTACCATACGCGTCTTTGTTGGTGGCATAGTCATTTTATCTATAACAATGATCGATGTGCGGAGCCACCACGGCAAGATTCTGGAATTTGATAGAAGCTTCCTGTTTAATAAACACATATACAGAGATCTATTTTATATGTTTAAAGTCGCAATAAACGATTTAAATCTTTACAGTGCGTGCAGACCCCATTTGCCTCCGTATATCCATGATAAAACCATTTCTGGAATGCCACCGCTGGCGCTTCCAAGGCCGACATGTATGCAGTACAAAGGATCTCCTTTACATTATGTCTACGTTAGGATTAGAAGGAGGCCAAACTAACGAATACCTCTTAGCTAATCTAGACAGCAGAAAGTGTGGCGGTGACAACATCCAATCTATCATTCCGAGTCAAAGAACTTTCCTTCCCGGAAAACTCAAACCGTACGGAGTCTTGATCTTTCCACATCCAGCATGAGATTATGTGCTATTCTGGTCTGCACAGACCGTAAAATAACAGAATGAAACGGCAGAAACGCCGCCCATGATTTTCATGTTATTTCGATACGTTGATGTCGTAATTGACGCTGCTTGAAGGCCCTTTCGAGTCAACTGCGGCGCAACGCTTACACTATATCAAATAAAACACTTTTAATTCGTTACATTTAACATCTTCGATACAGCTTTTATCACATTTGATCACCCCTGCGCAAAAAGGCGTTATTAAACTGAACGTAGAATACAAGATGGAAATCGGGAAACCAAAGAGATGACCTTGGTGCCACTATGGAATGATCAAGCGGCCGCGTCAGCCATTATCATCAAAAGATTCTTTCTTTTTTTTTTTTTTACGCTTTTCTCCTGAAGTAGTTACGTGGACAAAGAGAAAGTAATGTAGCATGATCATTTTACACTGCTTACTAGGTACTGGAAATGTTTTTTTTCTTGTTCTCTAAATATATCCAATTATTTATCTCCTTTACTATCTGTATTTCTTTTCTCGCTAGCATGTTTTTACAGCGAAATATTCAGTAAAATGTATGAGATGGTTGTAGGCTTCTGTTATCTCTTGTTCGTCGGCGACTGAAGTCTAGCGATTGTCATGATTAGAAGCCCTACCAACCGATAGTTCCTGATGACAGAGTAGACGATTGAAACTCAGCAAAAATATGTGGCTCGTATGGCTTCCACGTCATACAAGATTTGTTTATGCCATTCTCAAAATGGTATTTCTACGTTTCTCTAAAGATTCCACAGAGATAAAAGGAGAAGCAATGGGAAGGCATGCGCGATAACCGATTAAAGATCTTTTAAGCGGCGCGAAAAATAGAAAACTCTGGTACCCAGTGTTTCCCTGATCTCTTCAAAAGTGGATTCCGATCCGGGCCGGGAATTCAAAAATAGGATAGTTTCCAGGGTAGTCCGGCCTATTTAGGAGTCTTCCGCTACTGGCATCCCCAGAATGCTCAACAATTGAAAATCACGTCACCACGTGTAGTACCGATATCACAAGCATGAACACGATTGTGCCTGACTACCTTTTTACTGAAGATGCAGCAACCATGCTATTTATCGCCTTGAAACCCTCCCACACCATATATTGATAAGCCGGTAGCTTCATCTTTTTCACGGTAATTACCAACAGTATCTCAATCGCGCTCTAGGACAACGTGGATATTTTACTTAGATCAGTTAGATCTCACGTACCCATAAATTAGCTTCAGAAATACGGTATAGCAATAACATCACTTTCTTCATCAAACGGATCATAGATCACACGCTTAAATTGGTACAGTTGAGATATCCTTTGAGATCACGACAGCGCAGAAACACACAAGAACAATAGCGCCTTGCGCTAGCGTATGTCAATTAGCACAAACTATTAATATAGACACTGTTAACGTGCATCGATCCATCTTCATGGGCTATTGCTGAGAGTATGATCTCTGAAAGGGTAAGCACAGCTACTATAGGACTGATCTAACAGATTAGGTCTCATACAATGATTGGTTTATCTGGATACACTATAAAATCCAAATAGCCCAGTAAATGGACGGTTGTTCTACAGTGCCGGGAACCGAAGTTTATTAAATCGCAAACTACGGCGAGTAGATAGAGTATACGAAAAGATCATCCATCCATTAAAACCTGTAGCATTGAAAACGATCTCCGGAATAATAAACAACTCTTGTTGTGATATCCGACTGGGAGGCAAATAATGCAGCGCTTTTCTTGTATAGTAGGCTAAGATGAAGTGTGACACAAAGATGTTCTTAACCGTTACAGTTTCATGCAGACAAGTTCCACGCTGATCGGCGTGTCTTGACCACTTGCTCCGCTCTGAATCGGTTTGCCACATACCTTTTTACTCTGGAGCGTATAGATTTTTCGTTGCAAACATACTTTACATGACTATCAACAGAAGACTGTTCCTGTAACACCGAAAATGACGATTAAAAAAACCGCGCGCAAAATATCATTGCTCAAGTTGATATACGCGCTTCCTCTCTGATGAATAGATATTAATGCCATCCTATGTTTGCCGTGGTGTTATTCCTATTTCCAGTCCCTGTTCTGTGCAAATACTATCACGTATAAATGATCGTAAGAAAATAACGCGCTAGCAAAGCTAATATCGCAATTGTAAATTGTCATTGGTACCTATGATCAGCAATGCATACTGTGAGTTGTATTCTTCGTTCAAGCAAGATAGGGCTCATGCACTCAACCTCTTTCTCACCCAAAACACTGCATTGGACAAGAGTAGCAGGTGTAGCGATGTGTAAGGAAGGTGGTTTCTTTGTAATATTCGATTTGTCCGTGCATTATCTCTTTTTGCCCTCCCTGCCATTGTAAAAATTGCTTGCAATAAAGTGACCCACCAGGTCTGTTGAGTTTCTGTGGGCGATTAGTCTCAGCTTATCTTTTTCAAACAATAATGCTAGTCCGCTGTGAGACTCTGTGAAGTTCAGAGTAGTAATCATGTCACAGATACACATGAGATGGTGCAGAACCTCCCCGCTAAGGCTCAGATCTTCCTTAGGCACTTGAGCCTGGTGGTGAGGCGGTAAGGACCCGTCATTTAACCCAACCATCGGGGCGGGATTACTTTATCTGGTAGCACAGCGGATGCAACGCTTTCGGCCGTTCGCAGGTAAGAAAAATCAAACGACTGATTTGCTGACATGAGTCGGGTGTAAATACCGATGCCCTATTAAGGCAAATCATCCGAGATCTTGATTTAAATCGCAGACAAACGTACTCATTTATAAGTCGATTCAGAATCATTCCGAGACATCCCATCTTGATATACACCTAACCCCCATGTCTGCAAAGGCTATCAGAGAATACGATGGAAAGCTGCTGCTGGCTTATCATCTGTTGCGTGCCCCGGTAGCCTCGCAGTCTTCTCTGTTCCAACCAGCTGCCACCAAGCTGGCCCACATCAACGTAGACACGTCCCTGTTACATGATTCTACTGCTTTTGCTGCAGCATTGAAGCAGCAGCTTGACCAGCTCGAGATTACACACCCTTGGTTGCTTACAGACAAGTTGGTTGCCAAGCCAGATCAATTAATCAAACGCAGAGGCAAGCATGGTTTGTTGACGCTCAACAAAGACTGGTCCGAAGCTCGTCGATGGATCGAAGAACGTGCCGGCAAGGAAATTAAGGTAAGACACAAACCCGCCTTTTTGCTGTCAACACATCCGTTGCACACGTTTATCACATGCTCACCCATTGTTTAGATTGAAAGAACGACGGGTATCCTCAAGACCTTTTTAGTCGAGCCTTTCGCACCACACCCTGCCAACACCGAGTACTACATCTGTATCAACTCTGTGCGTGAGGGTGATTATATCTTGTTTACACATGAGGGTGGTATCGACATTGGTGATGTCGACGCCAAGGCGCTCAAGATGTTGATCAAGGTCGAGGACGAACTGCCAACAGCCGACGCTATCAAGGCCAATTTGCTGAAGGACGTGCCGGAGTTCAAGCACGATGTGCTCGTGGATTTCATTATCCGTCTGTACTCTCTCTATGTGGATTTGCACTTCACCTATCTCGAAATCAACCCCCTGGTTGTCACAGACCCCAGCGAAGGACAAACGCCCCAGGTGATGTATCTGGATCTTGCAGCCAAGCTGGATCAGACAGCAGAGTTCGAGGCCGGCCCCAAGTGGGCGATTGCACGTGCACCACAGAACATTGGCCTCGCCTCGTCCGGCCAGTTTGTCGACCAGGGACCTCCCATGGAATTCCCCGCACCCTTTGGCCGTGAACTCACGCGTGAGGAAGCCTACATTCAAGAGCTCGACGGCAAGACCGGTGCCTCGCTCAAGCTGACCATCCTGAACCGTGAAGGCCGCGTTTGGACCATGGTCGCCGGTGGCGGTGCTTCTGTCGTCTACTCGGACGCGATTGCCGCGCTCGGCTATGCAGATGAACTGGCCAACTATGGTGAGTACTCTGGTGCGCCAACCGAGACCCAGACGTACGAGTACGCCAAAACCATTCTCGACCTGATGACCCGAGGCAATGCCAACCCCCAAGGCAAGGTCTTGTTCATCGGTGGCGGTATCGCCAACTTCACCAACGTTGCCACAACCTTCAAGGGTATTATCCGCGCGCTGACCGAATTCAAGCAGCCTCTTATCAACCACAAGGTCCGCATCTTCATCCGTCGTGGTGGCCCTAACTATCAAGAAGGTCTCCGTGCCATGCGCCAGCTGGGTGCTACCTTGGGCGTCGAAATTCAAGTGTTTGGTCCCGAAACCCACATCACCGAGATTGTGCCTTTGGCTCTCTTGGGCCAAGCATCTTCTCCTGAATCTAGCGATAACAACGGTGCCTCGTCTGGCAACTTGTTCCAAGATCAGATCTTTGGCAGCGCCACACCTAGCGCCACCCCGTCTGCTGCCGGTAGCCCCAAGCTGAAGTTGGTCGATGACGAAGGAGTCGAGGGCGAGAGCCGAATGAGCTATTTCCCTCACCCCGAGCATGAGAAGTCTGAATGGTTCCGACCCTTCACTGGCAAGACCCGCGCCTTTGTGTACGGCATGCAGCCTCGCGCTGTGCAGGGTATGCTCGACTTTGACTTTATGTGCAAGCGTGAGACGCCCTCCGTCGCAGCTATGGTCTATCCTTTCGGTGGTTCGCACGTCCAGAAGTTCTACTGGGGTACCAAGGAAACCTTGATCCCCGTGTTCACCTCGCTGAAGGATGCCGTCGAGAAGTTTCCCGAAGTGGACGTTGTTGTTAACTTCGCCTCCTGCCGATCGGTGTACGATTCCACCCGCGAGATCTTTGGCTACTCCGAGCAGATTAAGACCATCGCCATCATCGCTGAAGGTGTCCCCGAACGACGTGCACGACAGCTGCTTCACGAAGCCGAGCGTCGCAATGTGCTGGTGATCGGTCCCGCTACAGTTGGTGGTATTAAGCCTGGATGCTTCAAGATTGGTAACACCGGTGGTATGATGGATAACATTGTCTCTTCCAAGCTGTACCGGGCTGGCTCGGTTGGTTACGTGAGCAAGAGTGGTGGTATGTCCAATGAGCTGAACAACATTGTGTCCCGTACCACGGATGGTGTCTATGAGGGCGTGGCTATTGGTGGCGATCGCTATCCTGGTTCGACCTTCATCGACCATCTGCTCCGCTACGAGAAGGATCCCAACTGCAAGATGTTGGTGTTGCTCGGTGAGGTTGGTGGCGTTGAGGAATACAAGGTGATCGAGGCCGTGCGCAACGGTACAATCACCAAGCCGGTGGTCGCATGGTGTATTGGTACCTGCGCAAAGATGTTCACCACCGATGTTCAGTTCGGTCACGCCGGTGCTATGGCTAACTCAGATCTCGAAACAGCCGAAGCCAAGAACAACGCCATGCGCGCCGCCGGTATCGTCGTGCCTGAAACGTTCGAGAAGATGCCCCAGGCGTTGGCGGATACCTACAACCGTCTGGTCCAGGAAGGTACTGTCATCCCTCGCGCTGAGCCTGAGATTCCCAAAATCCCCATCGATTACTCTTGGGCCCAGGAGCTGGGTTTGGTGCGCAAGCCCGCCAGCTTTGTGTCCACCATTGTGGACGATCGTGGTCAGGAACTGCTGTACGCTGGTATGAGAATCACCGATGTCTTCAAGGAGGATATCGGTATCGGTGGTGTGCTTTCTCTTCTGTGGTTCAAGCGCCGATTGCCCGATTACGCTTGCAAGTTTATCGAGATGGTGTTGATGCTCACAGCTGATCACGGTCCTGCTGTGTCTGGCGTAAGTAATCATTGGATGTGGAAGTTGAAAACAAACTAAACATGGATATAGGCTATGAACACAATCATCACCACCCGTGCAGGCAAGGATTTGATTTCTTCCCTTGTGTCCGGTTTGCTTACCATCGGTGAGCGTTTCGGAGGTGCGCTTGACGGTGCCGCCAGCAACTTCACCAAGGCCTACGACAGCGGCATGACCCCACGTGAGTTCGTCACGTCCATGCGCAAGGCCAACAAATTGATCCCTGGTATTGGCCACAAGATCAAGTCGCGCACCAACCCTGATATGCGAGTTGAGCTGGTGAAGGATTATGTCCAGAAGAACTTCCCCCGTACCCCCATCTTGGACTATGCTTTGAAGGTTGAAGAAATCACTACTTCTAAGAAGGACAACTTGATTCTTAACGTTGATGGCTGTATTGCGGTATCGTTCGTTGACTTGTTACGCGAATCCGGTGCATTTACTCGTGATGAAGCGGAAGAATACATGCGCATCGGTACCCTCAATGGTCTCTTCGTACTTGGTCGCTCCCTTGGATTTATCGGCCATCATTTGGATCAGAAGCGCTTGAAACAGGGTCTCTACAGACATCCTTGGGACGATATCTCCTACTTGCTTCCTACACTGGATCCTCAAACCTTGGATCCACGAAGAGTCACTGCTCGCGTCAATGTCAAGAGCAAATAAATGAATCCACACCGCCGCCACCACCACCCACATAAAACCTTATAACTTAAAAACATCTTGTAGAAGTCATTGTTCTTAATACTGTTTATTGAATTGAAATTTAAATAAATTTGTGTCATGTAAAGTTCCAGCATATGGAACATGTAATCAGTCTGTTCGCTTTAGATAGTTGCTTGATTGCGAAGGTGTGATTGATCATCAGTTGAAGATCTAAGTGGTTTTGCAAAACGGTAAAAGAAAAAGTGATCTGTATCGTGTCATTTCTGTAAAGTTTTGTTTACCCGACTATCTAAAAATCGCTCAATTCGTAATTGCTCTCGATGGGAAGTGATGTGATGAACAAAAGACGTACGAAGAGTGAAAACAGCATCCCAACAGTATCAACGTTTGGAAACTTCAATAGCATGGGTATCCTGATGTCACCTTTCATTTCTATGTACAGGTAAATTCGAAAATTAAGCTTGGTGTATCACACACAAAGAGCTGAGATAACAATGCAAAAGCATATTCTACAGAACTCCTTGTTTCAGCAAGGGACGGAGTTTCTATGACGATTTGAAGCATCCGTGATATTCCGTACACCAAAATGGTTAGTGATCGTTAAAAAAAAATGGCGCTTTTTATTTTTTGTTAAAAAAGAATCCGCTTTGTACATAAAATTATAATTTTTAGGGAAGAGGGGTATAGACTAACAATGACGATCAATGAAAGGTATTGTATGATGATGGTTTGTTAGTGGAGGAATCCTGGCTACTGCCATTCTCCTGAGCGTCTAGTAGTGCTTCTGCTTCTGCCTGCTCTTCAGTGGATTCAATGCTTCCATCAGCTTGCTTAGTGCGACGGATAACAAGGCAGCGGATGTTAAGGAAACGGCAGAAGCCGTTGATTACCAGTGTTACCCATACGGAATAGTAAAGAAATGCTACAATAAACATCACCCAGAGCAATCCGTATTCCCATGTTGGAGAAATAATACGTCTAGTGGCAAAGAAACCCAGTTAGACTTATATCATCAAACAAGATATCCGGACTTACTTTCCGATAATGGCAGGGGCATTGATGCATACGACGAACAACCAAGGTGTTGCCAAAATGGTCGAAAAGTCAGGAAACTCCGAACGGGTCAGATGGGCGAGGATGATGTTAGATGCCATCAGACCGAAGAGGAGACCAAAGTATAAGGAGAACAGAATCATATGCTGTTCCTTGAAGATGGTCGTGTAAGGAGATGACAACCAAAAGTAAATGGCTAAGGCATAGGATGCGAATGGATAGATGATGGTAGTAAAGGTGCAGATACGACTGAGTGACTTCACACGGCAAGCTTCGTAAATAGAATAAAAGCTTTTTATCCCATGACAGATGCATGAGAATGACGATTTGTTGATTTGGAAAAACTTACCACACTGGACAGTGCGTGACCATGAAGAAGAACACCATGCCCCACACAAAGATATCCGCAAAGGACAGGCCCTCAGGTACAAAGGGAAGCAGCTGCTGAGCAGGTTGTTGCCACCATGAAGCCCCTACAAAAAATTTGCTCCATTTAGGCTCAACTCTATTTGTTTTTGTTTTGCTTTTTCCTCTTTACCGACGAAACCCGACCAAATGAAAGCCAAACACGATACAATAATTCCTTCTGTGGGACCGTTTACGTAGCCAAGGTAAAGAACACCCGTGTAATACTCCTCCACAGTAGACAGATAAAACCCGATAATAGTAATAACCAGCAGGATGGCGGTTGAGACGGAGTGACCAAGGCCTAGTGAGGCAGCTTGCAACAGCACGACAAATGTGCAGTTCAGTGCGTCACAACCATGATCAAAGAGCTCTCCAAGCGGACTTGATGATCCCGTTCTACGAGCCTGTTTCCCATCGACATTATCAAATGTGGAATATAGCCAGAGACCTGCGGCAAAACTAAAGTACAGCCATCGAGGAGTGTCATCGCTTGCCCCAAGATCCGGTATGAACAGAACGATCAAGAGAACGTTTAGCATCATAAAACCCAAGCCTATTAAAGTGATCAAGTTTGGTCTGAAAAATTTATCGGTCAGCGTCGTTTATTCTACGTCCAAAATATTAAACTTACGCAATCCATGTTGGGAATAAAGTAACAGCCCAGTTCCAGTAGTGGCGAAGTATATATCGAGACACATACGACTTGTCTTCCGCAGCATACTTGTAGTATCTCAAGTTCTCAAGCCGAGCTTGTGTTGGGAAGTCGAGATCACGGAGGCTCCACATCGCTTGTCGAAAAGGAAAAAAGAGACGCACGAACAAAAAGAAAAAAAAAAGGGACGATTTTCAACGTTGCATGTCAGATTAAGACACCGCTACGGACTGGGAATGGCTGGCTGTCTATGCCTGAACCAACCTCAGCGAATGGGGGCTCAAGAACAAAGTGCGGATGTTCAAATCTTGTCAACCGGCGCAACTTATTTGAGCTTGCTACAAAAAATGTACCCTTTAAAGTGGTAGATAAGAACAAACTTATATAATGAGTATTATTCTACTCAATTTTTATAAATAAAATTTGTTCTAAATATAATGGATTTCAATCAAGGACAAGAATCTCAATGATACTTGGCAACTTCGTCTACGAGGTTTAGTCTCACTATTAATATGTATCGTGGTTGATATTTTGCCGAATATACGTCAATAGTGAAAAGAAATAGTCAGATTTTCGGAAGAAACCCATCGGATAGTAGCTACTTCAAGTAATGAAGCTCGATCAAGAACTAAAGTCTTTCCACCATGTAAAGATGATACAGTACTCTCATTAGTATCAACCCATGGGATCCATAAAATAATGTGAAAGAAGTGGGGATGAAATTAATAGCGGGCACTTGAAGGAGCCAGAAACAATACCAAGGAACAAATGAAATGTATATATTTGTTGGATCTTTATAAATGTGAAGGGCTTCTTGGATATTACAACACAGGTGTCTTTTTTAATAACACATAATCAGTATTCTCTTGATCAGATGAGCCATAGACAAAAAGAAGAATTATCTATCATGTCCCATCAATGCCAATATAAAAGCTATAGAAAGATGTTTCTTGGTCAATCGTAAAATTCTGGCCTGATTGCCCTTATAGTTGTCCCAAGAGCTTGTGGCAATTATATTTAAACGTAGCGGTTTTATCAGTACGTCTGATTGACGTAACATTAGCGTGTCTTTACTCGGGGATGTATTCGACTGCTTATGGTATCGGTAGGCCAACTTTAACTTTCATTTTGCGTATAGGATAAGCACATGTCTGATATCTGGTGCCATTCCTATTTCACTATCATTTTACAAATTTAACTGCCTCTTTGACAACAATTTTCTATTCCTTTTTAATTCCCAAACGATGGAACGACAAGATTACGAAATTGAAGCACCCGCGTCACGCAGAAGACATTATGGGTACCAGGATAGCCCCATCGCTCTGCTGCCTGGTCGTGATCGCTCGTTCGTGAGGAAGTTGAAGCTGTGTAACTTTCTCCAGGACAATTACAAGGGGCTCAGGGTACTGTATTATAAAACAAGCATTTATATCATTCAAAAATACTAATTAATATCGGTTAGGATGTCTTGCGCTCGGTAGCGGAGCAGTACACTGCAGGTTGTCGGTGTGCGATGTTTCTGGTCAACCTGCACCTCCATCGTTGGATCGACGGCCAGTTCGAGATCTTTCCTCCCGTCGATCAAGAAAGTTTTTTTACCTTCGCTTTTAAGTTGATATTCCGACGAGATGCAGACACTGATGTTCGAATGGCATTTGTACGTAGCTGCGTTCGGAAGTCGTCAGCATGAACTAAATCTGCTCTTGTTGTCATATTCGAATCACCGCTGGTGTGTCGATTTGCGGCAAACCTTCGAGAACTCGCTCAATCCTTGCAGAATCAATCAAGATACACTTCGCTCACTACGGAAATTATTTCAACTGTCCTAAAATCTTTGAAGTTTCTATACAAAATCTTGGATTAATCTTGAAAAAATCTTACAAAAGGGAGAAAATTCAAGATCTTTTCCCGTAGTGACATGATAAGATCTCCAAGATACTTTGATATAATCCTACCGAAGTTGAACAATGGTCTCTCTAATCCATAGTGTCTTGAATCTTGATAAGTGACATCTGTTGTAATCAAAGGAAACTTTTGTATAAAATGTCAAATGTCGTCATGTAGTAGTTATAGGAACTGGTAGGGAGGCCAGATTTATTTTGTGAAAAAATAAAGCTCCATAGTCTTGGGCGGATATCCAGAAATTTTGCAGATAGAAGGTTATCTCACAATTCAAAAGATGACAAACAATTACATAATGTCTAAGTACCCCTAGCGCTACGAATAAACTCAATTGTTCGGAATGATTGGAATTGTTTGCTAGTGTAAACGCGTTTAAAAGAGAAGCATATTTAGTTCGGAGAACATCTATCGAAGGAGACAGTATATGACAAGCGGCTACATAGAATTCGTGTAACTTTTGGACATTCTAGGGAAGTTGACTACTCTCCGTTGCTTAAGTTCACTTATAAAAAGGAGACGTTGGCCATGTACGAGTAGCGTTCCATTCTCAGCGAGTTCCTTAGAGTGTCGCGATTCCTGGCAGGCTACGAATTACGCGGGATACTGAGCATATGAAAGCATATGACGCTTTTATGGCGAGGCACTCGCCATGCTGTCTCACACGATAATATCCCCAGTTTATGCATCAGTATTTTTTCTTTTTTTTTAAAAAAAAGAGAGAAAAACTGAATCGGAAAGCATCGGTGTGAATGCCCTATGATTGCCGAGGGTATCAAGTTTCCTCTGCAATGAACTCGCTATTCATCAGTGCTAGGGATTGGGCTTCATCTTGTACTTTTCTTGTAGCAATCAAAGCAGATGGCCACAAATGAATTATTTTCTTTTTATTTCCTGTTGCCTCACAAAAATATTCTGCAGGTCCATACAGCTACGTAGACGATGTCAGGCTGTAATTGACGCTAAAGGTGGCTCCACTCGCTACTAAGATTTTCTTTTCTTTTCTTTTTTTCTTAGTATAATTATTTTTTATATGTCTGAATATCTTCTCACAAAGTCGGGTACTTTTATTTTGCATAATGAAAGAGTACCATAACCTTGAGGATCACCATGTATATTTCTGAATTTGAACTTCAGAAAAATTTCGGGGTGAGTATATTACCAGAAGCCCTTATTCCGTAGTGATCAACCATGGCCAATTATTTCCAGCAGACGTCTCCACAAACGTGGACGATACCAGACGCTATTAAAGCATACAAAAACTCTTCTCCAGACATTGACATAATTGAGAAGATAAAATGTGAACTGACTACAATCTTGCGAAACACAAATTTGCGATTGAAACATGACATGGCAGCAAAACTTTTATCTGAACTCAATGTAAGCACAATTCTTCTTTATCAAAACTGGATCTTTCCAGTAACTGGCTATTTGCCACATTTATATTTAGGTGTCCCAAAACAACTGTAGTTCTGGTGGCGATCCTGGGCCGTCGGTCCAAATTCAAGAACTCCATAACAACAATCATGGTCAACAAGTGTTCGGTCACCTAGAAAGCATGCATTTCGGAAGTTCAGCTTCAGAGGAACGACAAAACCGGATAAAACGAGCCAGAAATGGGTAATCACAATATTTGCTGCTGGGATCCACGATGCTTATTCCAAGTTTTAGAGATCAGATCGATCAGTTCTTTAACGCTGTAGGTAGCAGTCAGGTGGGTTATTGAATTACCATGTTTGTGCATTTTTAACTTGGAAAGGATACTACCATCCATCCGCCGGGCTTGGATGACGCGACAATATGTCTGCCGGAGCTCCCTGCGGTGCTGCATGACATTGACTCTGTCGATATTGGTCGGCCGCCCGAACTTCAATACATGGTGGGAGATAAGGATTTTGCGAAGTTATTTTTGGATTACAAGATTCGGTCGAGAGATATGATGTTGCAAAGAAAAATGTTCCAAGAAGCTGATCTCCAGGAACTCCTGTAAGTGTTCGATTCTTTACCGGATACTATACTAACTGTTCTTTCTTTAGCGCGTTAACCCACATTATTTTGCTAAAAGCCGGAGAATATTCACCAACCATGCTTGAAATCTTTGATACTAATGATCTTGACAGGGCATTAGTACAAATCCGAAAAGTATTTTGCAAACAAGATGAGTGTTTTGACAAAGACATTGCAGAAACACTTCAGAACAAATTAAAGGTAACTGAATCTTTCTTGTTTCATATTGGATCAGAGACTGACTGACGACTAAAACTTAGGCGCTGCGCATATCGTCAAGCAACATGACTGATGACATTGCGGACGAGATCAATGATTTGGCAAAAGTGGCAAGGCAGCGTTGTTTAACGAAGGAAGCTAGAATACTACGTGCTATAAGAAATATGTATGTGTAGGATACAGCGACTTGCTAAATATTAACTTCTGGTTTCTTTTTATTCAGTATTGAAATTTATCCGACTGCCGGTTTGACCGACGACGTGCCGGAGATGGACCTAATCACTTCGTTTCTCGCGCCAGTATTTGGTCCGATTTTATCGTCACCAACTTCTCGGCTCAGATGGTAAGAGTAGAGAATGAACAGAGCAGATGTATGCTAACTGTCTGTGCTCCACAGGCCCAATTCCAAATTAGAAAACCTTGGCATCACTAGCCGTCCAACTTCTTGCCGGCCCGATTGCATTGCATCCGAATTTGTTGGTATCAAATATACCTGGTCGCGTCTCTTTGGCGAAGTAAAGACGGCGGATAGCGCCGGTGAAAAGTTTTTGCTTGCAAAGGATTTGCTAAGGTTGGGTGTTTTTGGAAAAGATGGTATAGATGCGGACTACATGGAAGCGATCTTATTATATCAAGCTGTGGGTAAGTTATTCTTTGTTCATGAAGGAAATCACAGTTTTCTGGTGTTAATCATGGAAATGATAGGCCATATAGTTACATTTTACGGTATGGCTCTAGTGTCGGACGGTTTGTATGCAATGATCGAGATCGAAAAAATTTATCTGCCAAAATCAATCAAGGATCTCCCGCTTTTTTGCTCATACTTGGATAGCTGGAAAAGTATTGCAGAAGCTTTCGAAAATTGCGTACCATCTCAAAACCCTGAATATAAGAAAGATGGCAAAGAGATACATTGGACACCCCGCATTTCAAAGAAATCATCAATTCAACACGTGACAAGAAACGAGGTGCATACATAAACTTCTGTTGATATTGTTTGTATCCTTTCATTAAAAAGTCGAGCTAGATTGAGAGTTACTTGCGTAGTAATAAATATCATAAGACGGGGAGTTTTTTTTTTTTTTTTGCAAACGAAGTTGATCCCTACAACGGTGGCATGGCAACTTGACTTTTCCCAAAACAGCTAAAAGTACGTCTTGAAAATCGACTTGGCAGGTCCCGTTAAGTCTCTGCTGTCAATTAAAGTTCTGGCTGCTATGCAAAAGACGAACTAGAAGCGGGTATGGTGGACTTTGCCAAAACAGGTAGCATCCTTAGGTGAAACTGCAGCATGTTCGCTGTGAAACAAAAGTGTCTCTACACTGCTGCATGGTACCCAGAAATTGGGTTCACAGTAGGCACGGTGGTCAACCACATCCAGTTCTGTGAAGGATATAGCTGTCTGCATACAAACGTTGTCAGCGTAGTTTTTCTTTGTCTGATCAATGGCATACCATCGAATTGTCATTCTGTATCCAGTCACACGAGACTTATCGACACAATCAGATCCTGAAAAAGGACGACACTGGCATCACCACGTCCTTAAAGTGTGCCTTGATCTATTCCTTCCATATGTATGGGTAGAACATAATATGCTTTTCAGTTCAAACGTAACAAAAGAGGGTTTAAAAACATTCACCTTAAACAATGATGACCTGTTGACCAACTACTTTGAACACAAGTCCATGAGACGGGCGGTACCCGTTTGCCAAATAGCTGCACACGTAGTCTCCCTTCCCCGTAATCGATCCTTCACAACCCGGTCTTGCCAGCAAAGATAGCCAGCACAGATTACTCTACAGGTTGCTGTGGCCGGTATAGGCTTTCGCCCAGTGTCCCCAACGGATACGGTAAATTCCAGGGGTGGTCAGATCCTTTACAGCCCGGTCTTGCCAGCAAAGATAGCCAGCACAGATTATTCCACAGGCTGCTGTGGCCGGTATAGGCTTTCGCCCAGTGTCCCCAATGGATCCGGCGGCAAGTGTCAATCTTGAAGTTCTTATCCAGGGTAAATCCTTCACAGTCTGGTCTGCACAAATGTAACTGAAACAGATATTCAACAAACTGCTGTGGCCGGTATAAGCTTTTGCCCAGTGTCCCCAACGGATTCAGTAACCCTCGCGATGTCAGTCCTTCACAGCCCGGTCTACACAGCCAAGATGACAGTGCAGATATTCAACAGACTGTTGTGGCCGGTGTACGCTTTCGCCCAGTGTCCCCAACGGATCTGACAATAAGATCACCAGCATATTTGGACAAGCGTGTATCGCCAGTATCTTGCGTTCAAAAGCCGCTTGCAACAGATCCTTGATTATCACCTCTGTTAATTGATCTCTTCCTAGATGAACCAGTGTTCTTCTTAATCGGTCAGAGGCACATCCATAACAGGCTGTGAGGGGCCATAATGATTGAGCAATTCGAAGATTGCTGGTATAATCCTCTATAATGCCTTGAACAGGCAACAAAAGAGACATCTCGATAGGATGTAGTGAATCCACGGCGTTTGTCCTCTGCATTAGGCTGCAAAACAGAAGTGTTAAGTTCCAGTGTAGCGGTTTTGAGATGACAGTACCTTCTAGGGCAATAGTGTGGTTGCTAAAATTACAAACAGCGTTGAGATATCCGTTATGTCGAAAACGGAGGACAAAGGTGTTTGTGCCCACTAAGTCAGACGGAGCGGCGGGGACTTTCTTTTGGACGTGTAATAGCCGGAGTTTAGTCTGGTCACATGTTCAAAGAAGAATTTCACCTGCTTACAGCCAATCCGCGATGAGATGTACACTCCCTTTGCTACATGTTGAATACGGCATGTTGAATACGACGCGTTGTCTCAGTTTCACCTTGTTCAGTCAAAGCTGATCATCTTTCAAATTCTACAGCTTTATTTTTTCTTAGACAAGAAGCAATCATAACCCATACCTTTTGTAAAGAATAACAAAAAGAACATATGTCTTGGGTTAGGACTTCAAAGTTGGGGCAAGAGTTCAAATACTAAATGCAGATTGAACTAGTCCGTTGACAGACCCTATGAGTGAATACGAATTTCAGACGTTTTGCGTATCTGTAAGTGTTCTAGCGTTGGAAATTGCTGCGACGCTCAGAATCTGCGCCGAAGGAGACACTCATGTGGCGCATTTTAAAGCGGCTGCTGTAGAATTCGTGATAGTAAAAAATACTAACGAAACTAATGAATGTATAAACTGAGCGTCTGTAAACAAGCTATCTATTTACTTGACATCAGAAGCCAAATTTATTTTGTATGTAAAAATACATACAGCGGTGACGTTTCTAACATTTATTTATACTGTTTTGGATATCTGACCGAAAATTTTTAATATGAATGGGCCATCTATTTCAGGAAAGACAGAACTTTATAACTGTTATATTGATCTTCTTTACAATTTATCTTCCATCAAGGTTCAACTTTGTATTCAATTTGTGGACACTCAATCTATGGCCTCTCAGTTATTGGGCATTTAGGGGTCCGGCTAGTATTTATTTACTACCAGTCTTTTATTAAGAAATTCTTTGCATTAAAAAATATGTTTCATGAATCCCTAAAAGCCCAGATCCTGGGTGCCCGCAGCAATTTCTTCCAGCACTATTACCTGCTATGAAAGGGTTTCATGTAATTAGGCTACTGCGGTCCAAGTGCTGAAGTTGGGACGTTTAATGGCGAACAAAGATAGTCTGCTAGTATTGTCGCTGGATGCACCTGTAAGTACTGTACTGTAAGCAACCCAATGATAGTTTAAGATTCGCTTTAGGAAATTGCTCAGCCACAAGGAAAAGCCAACAAACCCGACGCCACATCATTCTGATTTATCTTGTTCAAATTGACGCCTTGGTCCAATTATGGTACATAAATGTAATAACAATTCTTAAAATGGCTTCCCTATTGATTAATCACTTGAGAATAAAGTGACGTTTTAGCTGAAAAGCACACTTTTCTAATTTTTTTAACAATGATTCTCAGCCCAAATTCCAAGGGGGTACAAAGCAAACATAATGTTACACAAAGAACGATTCCTGGAAAGCTGCATTGGCACCGCAGTAGTGGTGATAAAAACGTCGTCCTTTTTTTTTTTTTTTTCATCATACCATCATGGATTACGCAAACTACCCTTCACATCTTCCATTCTTTGATGCTCTTCACGATCCAACATTGCTTGCAAAAGAGATTGCCAAACTCTCTATTGTTAAGAATTTGAAGAATCTCACCTTGGGAAAAAATAGCCGTCAGTCTGACAAGCCTCTTTCCGGGAATAGTTTTATTGACGCCCTTCACGAAACTAAGAACCTGACAAGGACAGCAAACAATGCGCTGGCTCACAAAACTTCCCTCAATTACTGTGTTGATTTGAGCTTCCAGTTCGGAAACGAGGGTCGATCCGCAAAGGAACTTATTCACCTTTTGAGCGCCGCTTGGGAAGAGGATGCTTTGTGTACTTTGCGTCAGATTTTTCAGACTCGCTCTATCCATCAAGGAAAAGGTGCTAGATTTCCAGTGTACTTGGCTTATGGCTGGCTTCTTGAAAATCATCCACAGACCGCTCTCAAGAACTTGCCCATTTTTGTGACTGGAACTATTGAAGGTAGATCGAGGCGCCGAAAGAAAACTGAAGACGACTGGGTGTGCGTAGACAATGTGTATTCTAAATCGCACGGATACTGGAAAGATCTATTGAACTTACTTCAGATCTATGCGGGTGGCGAATTACTGACTCCAGGAATATATCCGCTTCGCTACAAAGTGTTGAACTGCCCTCGTACGGCAGCCACCAAGACATGGGAACAGAAAAGCCAGCATAAACAGAAAATCAAGCAGTACCTCATACGTCTCCGAACTCTTTCTCCCGAGGAAGCGGCCAAGAAACGAAAGAAACGTGCACAAATGGTACAAGAGCGTGAAGATACTGCAAAAACTCGTGCGAGCGAGGAGCGAGTTGCGAAGCGCAAAAAACGTCATACACATCTGGTGCATCTGCTGGAGAATGATGCCAAGTATCGCGCATTGCATTTTACCGTTGCCCGTCTCTTTGCAGAACAACTAAAGATCGACAAGGCCCAATTGGAGAAGAACCGTCTGAATACGTCTGAGCTTCGGTATGCACTTTGTCAGAACCTGAGTTTTGCTGCCAAATGGGCGCCCTCTCTGAGAAGGTCTCATGACAATTGCACGTTTATTGCGACATCGATTGCTGAAGTACTGTACCCGCCGGAACAGTACCAGATCAAGGACGGATCAAGAATTGATTATCTCAACAGGGTGCGGAACCTATATCACAAGGAATACCTGGTGCCCCTACGTGCTGCTCTGGACTGTGTAGAATCTCGAATGTCGAAAAATGAATGGACAAGCATTGACTTTGGTCATGTCCCCTCGCTTTCCATGCAGCGAAACAGTGCCAGCTTTAGGCTGCATGCACCCGAACATTTTGAGGCCTACCTTCGTCAAGTCATCCAAGGCAAACGGTCAATCAGCGGGGAAACGTTGCAGCCTCATGAGTTGGTGGAGAGAGTGATATATAAACTTGATCCCTCGAACAAGACACAGAGGAGCGAACTCGATTTGGCCAATGTGCAGTGGAAGACGTTGATTGAATCTCTCAAGGGCTCCACAGAAAATGATAATGCAACACTCGGTCAGTCAATTGCTATATGTGATATATCTGGATCCATGTACGATGGTGGTGCGAATGCCATAATCACCCCACTTTATGCTGCCATCGGTATGTCCTTGGTCTTAGCATCTCTGGCCGCACCGCCTTTCGATGGCACTATCATTAGTTTTTCGAGTGAACCAGAGGTTATCAAGGTCGATCCAACCTCCCCATTCAGCGCCCAGGTGAAGAAACTCTTAAATTCCCAGGAGGGCTATTCTACCAACTTTGCCGCAGTATTCATGGAATTGCTCTTGCCGATCGCGAAGCAACACAAGGTCAAGAAGGAAGATATGGTTCGCCGTCTCTTTGTCTTTTCAGACATGGAGTTTGACGAAACTAATAGCAGCCAGCAATGGGAAACCACGTACCACTACATCGAGCGCAAGTACAGAAAGGCTGGTTATGACATGCCTGAAATCGTCTGGTGGAACCTGGCAGGCCAGCTGTCAGATCCATTTTCAAAACGGGCTAGACCTATACCTGTTACATCTGACACCAAGGGTTGCGCTATGATGTGTGGTTATTCTGCAGCTCTTCTCAAATCCTTTTTGAATAATCTGGACGACGCTAAACAAACTACCGACAACAAAAACGATGAGACAAACCCACAAGAAAAGCAAGAAAAGCAAGAGAAGAGGAAGCTTACTCCGGAAGAATTTTTGTACAAGCAGCTTGAACATCCCAGTTTCAAGGATCTTGTTGTAGTTGATTAAAAAGGATTTCTTGCAAATTACATTTCCCAATGGATAGGAATAAAAATAAAAATAAAGCTTAATAACGCTAGTACCTGCTCAAACCGAGAAGAAACTGATGTGGCTTCTTTATTGCTTTAAATAACAGGCACCTTGGATAGTTCCGTTGTTCGGAGAGTGCAAGTTTAAAAATACACCATGTCAACAATCTCATTGTTCTTATTCAGACATTATGCTATATTCTCCTTAGAGATAAGTATACTTACATCCATTGGAGGATGCAATGCTCTTACTTCATTTTGCCTGCGCAGTAAACTTTCAGCACAGAATAGGTAGACCAATCCATACTAAACCATCCAATCATTTCCGATAAGGTACGAACGGCCGGGTGCATGCATACCCAAAAAGGAAACACTAGTTCACCCTCTTTCGAATTGAGATCGCTTTGTCTATTTTCCTTTTTTTTTTATACTTTTTATTTCTTGAAACGGATGATCTGATATCATGTCGAACTCGGGCACAAACTTACCCACTGTCGTTGAGGGTGAGCCGACCACAACGAATGAATATACACAGCAAGGCCCATACGCTATACGCCAGAAACGTTGTACCGTGTTTGACTACGCGGGTGGCCCGATTCCAGAGGTCATCAAGAAGAGTTATGAGATTCAGCAACTTCCTGTACGAAAACAAAGTCTTGCAGCATACAAGAATAAAAAACCCTTGAGACACAGCAAGCATGCTAGTGTCATCAGTCACCATCCTTCCTCGTCACGCAACCTGTCATCTCCACCTGACTCACCCACACAAACACGTGTCTCGCCTAAAGTTTCGCGTTCTACCGAACTGCCAACACCAGAGAGTGCGTCTCCTCGATCGTCAGAACTGACCTTTCTGTCGCCACCATTGGAAGCGAATGGAGGAACAGAAGAGGAGGACGAATTTAATTTCCGCAGTAGACCGCCCTCTTCTGTTATTTGCACCCAACCTATTGTTGCAACAGACAACCCCTCACCTTTTTCACCCCAAGTTGTTGACCACCCACCATTATTAAATCAGCAGGATAGAATGTTTTCGTCGTTCTGGCCAATTCCTGCGCCATCCATGTCCGAAACAATGTCGACGACAGACGACGGAGGCGATGCAGATACAGTTGGATCGGAGATAAATAACAGGCGGAAGAGTAGTTTAGGAGGTAAAAAGCGGGTGTGCACACTGCTTCATTTTGACAACGGGATATTATAGATATACGACCCCTTGAAAGTCTATCCGATTCGTGGTTATCATTAAATGAGGGCAAGTCAGCGGCATCCACGGAGGCAGAGTTTGGGGAATTCGCCAGTTCATGGACAGAATCACAGTCTTCTGTTCTCCTAAGGATGCAGCAGAAGCGAGAGGAACAACGGAGATCAATCTATGCCTATCGATTACCACAACCGTCGCTTATTTATCCTGCTTTGTTGTCTCGTGTTGGAAAAGAGCTACATCGATGTGTACCAACCACCACTGTAGTCAAAGATGCAATGGAATATCATTACGTATTCAGTGGGAAAGCAGTGGTTGTATGTAATCTTTTTTCCTTGCAAGAAAAAGACGTTTGTTCATCTGGTTGCGCAATTTCCATTTTTAGGATCGTTTAATGCATGTTATCCGCACAAATGATCGTCATCTCGCACACGTGATGGGCCGTGCATTGGATGCCCAACACTTCTTTCACGACATTAATTATGAACATCGATTAAGAGATTCACCTGACGAATTCTATCGGTTTCGGGATCAAGTTGATGCGATGGGTGTTGGAAATGAAGCAACGGAAAAAAAAAGCGGTAATGTCATGGTTGGTCAATGCGCTTCTAGTCTAACCCTGTTTTCTTGTTAAAAAAGTGTTGGAGGATGACGAATTACCCAATGGCGTATTTACCCTCCTGACGGAATGCTATTCCCCAACATGCACACGAGACTATCCCTGCTACAGTTACAGCTGTCCAAGGAAGACAAAAAAGGTTAAATAGAAAAACGATTGCTTGTGGCCTTATTCACTGAACGAACAATAGAGCTTGAAAAGAAGTCATAGCCAATCTTCGTTTCAAGAGACACGTGATCTTTGGATTCACTCCGTACCAAAAGAGGTCGTGGAAGCCGCTTCGCCTGAAGAAAGGAAGCGACAAGAATGTATATACGAATTGATACATACAGAGCAAGATTTTGTAAAGGACTTGCGCTATGTACATAATGTAAGATAACAGATGGGTTTTTTTTTTTGCTTTGTTCACCAATTCTCCAAGTGTTGGGTGAAACCTTTACTTGGTTCACATATCATTGCCGAGGAAGAACGCGAGCACTTCGTTCAAAAAGTGTTCTGGAATATGTCTGATATTGAAAAGGTCAACAGCGCACTTAGTAAAGCTTTGACAGAACGGCAAAAGGAGAAGCATCTGGTAGCCAGTATTGGTGATGTGATGCTTGCACACGTGTGTCAATTCGATCCTTTTGTGGTATACGGAGCTCATCAAATCGAAGGAAGGTTTGCATTTGAACTTGAGAAAAAACGAAACCGTTTGTTTGCAGAGTTTGTCGAGGTAATTTTCAGCCATTACTGGCAATAATGAAGAAAAAAAAAAGGCTTAAGCTGCTTTCTGTCTAGTTGACTGAGCGCAAACCCGAATCTCGCAGACTCGAGTTGAATGGCTATCTGACAAAGCCAACTACAAGATTAGGCCGTTATAATTTGTTGCTTCGTGAGATTCTAAAACGAACACCAAAAGATAATCCTGATTACGAAACAATACCGCAAGTCATGGAGATCATCACACGTTTCCTTGTGCAGGTCAATGCAGAAACAGGAAAAGCGGAGAATGAATTCAATCTGCGAGAAATTCAAAAACGGTTATCTTTTAAAGCAGCAGGCGATCACGTAGTACGTATACAAAGTTTGTACGCTTGTGTGCAATTCTCATTAATTTTTCCTTTCTAGGACCTGGGATTACTGGAGCCAGAGAGACAGTTAATTATGAAGGGAAGAATGAAGCGAAAAGGCAATAGCTCCTCTGAATCTTCCGATTTGCAAGTCTTTTTGTTTGATCATTATCTGGTGTTCGCCAAAATCAAATACGTTGACCATCTTGAACATTACAAAGTGTACAAAAAGGTACCAAGCTTGATGTTATCAGTACAAAAAAAACTTATTAGTTCCTGTAGCCTATCCCTCTGGAACTGTTGTCCATCTCCCTTACCGGCGGCGCAAACACCAATCAACGATCTAAGCGCGCCAGCGCCATACTACCCTATAGTCGATCTACCACCACTACCAGCCAACATCATAATAACAACACAAACAGCAATAATAACAATAGCAGCAACGCTACAATTGTACCGAAACCTTCCCTATCCGAAGGCACGAAGCAGCCAGCCAAGTCAGGAGGCTTCGGTGTCACCTTTTATCATCATGGTCGTAAAACTTCATCATCTATTACCCTCTACACTTCCAGCGCATCCTCTCGCAAGACGTGGGTTGAAAAAATCTCAGAGCAACAGAACGTTATGTCCGAAAAACGGCGAGTGTTCAATGTAGTTCCCCTTGTCGAAAAGCACTTTGTCCTGTCCAATAAGATTCAAGCCTCGCTGACACTTGGTAGGCCAGAAAAACGGACGAGTATGAGATGACGGCTAACGATATTTTCCAGAGGAGGACATTCTAGTCGGTGCTGATCAAGGCATGTATCTTTGTAAGGACAACACAATGACGCGTCTTTTGGGCCTGGAAAAAGTCTCGCAAATCAGGGTGATTGAGGGCCAGCTATTGATCCTGGCCGACAAGACACTTTGGACCTTTCCCTTGGAGACTTTAGCAGAAGGATCCCACGAAATGGCAAAACGTGGTCGTGCAATTAGCCAGAATGCTTCCTTTTTTTACGTAGGTGAATGCCTCAATAAGACATTTGTATGTGTTGTCAAAACAAATACTTTGTCGACTACCATTATTCGTGTGCTGGAGCCTATAGCTACAGAGGAAAATAAGCGGAGCAAGAGTCTCTTCTTTAAACGACTTGTGCGCAATGGAACGGACTGCCTGAAACCTTACAAGGATCTATATCTCCCGAGTGAGGCGTCGGCTATCAGCTTACTCAAGACAAAAATGTGTATTGTCAGTCCCAGAGAGATCGGTGTAGTTGATATGAAAGATTTTGGAGTCCAGGGTATGGATATTTGACAGTAAAAAAAAAAATCAAGAGCTAATGGTTTTACTTGTATAGCCCTATTAGATCCAGAGGACGAAGAACTATCTTTTGTGTTTTCGCGACCAGAGCTCCGGCCGATCACTATTTATCGTATTCAATTCGCCGAGTACCTTGTGTGCTACAATGGTAAAAAGAGTCAAAGTCAATGGGCAACTGAACTAACGGTTGACCATCTTACCTAAGAATTTGGCTTCTTTGTGGATCAAAGGGGTCGTTTACTACGCTCCAGATGTCGAATGGATTGGCAAGGCGGACCAGAAACGTTTGCTTTGAAGTATCCTTACATTGTTGCATTTGAACCAGACTTTATAGAAGTACGCAATATTCTAACAGTAAGTACAGAGTGGCGAAAAAAAAAAAAACTTCACACCTCATCTATCATTACAGGGCCGACTAGAACAGTTAATACGCGGGACGAATATTCGTTGCACGCATCACGACTTGGAGAAGATCCAAGGCGTCATGAATGATCCTGACCATGACGGTTTCCAATTAGTATTCCAGTTAGAGATAGACCCATCCACTACATAGAACTGAAACCACCGTTCTATTTCCTTTTCATCCAGTCTCCCTTATTTCTTCCTTTCGCCCATGCAAATAGCACTAGACCAGATACAATGTGTTCCCATTAAAAAATGTCATGCCACGTAAAACATATTTGCTGTAACTGAAACACATCCTGCTGCATGCAACAACATTGACTCCTGGGCATCAGCATAGTTCTCGCATCTTATCCTCTTTTGTAGTTTCTAATTTCTAAAGCATCAAAGCGTACATCTCCGCAATTATGTGACAGACGACCGTAAAAAGGATACACAAAGCCGAAACGGAGAGGCATCGATGCTGCGCCAATAGATGATTCCTCACGCACTTGGATGTCATTTACTATTCATACATACAGAGATCTTCGCAATTCGTTTTATACAGCTCATACATCGCGAATAGAAGAACTATTCATCTTTTTCAGTTTTTTGTTTTACTTTACTTTTTCTTTTTAAAAAAAAATGCCATTAACACCGTTATCTATGGTGCTCTTTATAAAGATACTCGCGTATCCGGTCTTGTACAGAAATGCTTAGTAGTCCTAGTCCCATGCCCTCTGAGCCTGGGACATCCAATGCCTCGCCAAATGCGCGGTAAGTTCGGATATGGAGCCGGCTGCCTGTGTCTGTTGGTACATCGTCACCAGCTCGTACCACGCGTGGGATCTGCTCTGCCTCGCTGTCTTCCACCGCCAAAAACTGTTCTGTTGCCACCTGACATGCCTTTTGAAGTTTTCCGCCATGGATAAGTGCCACGATATATCTGTTCCAACTTTGCTCATCGAATACAAACTTCTCTGCCGTCAGTTTTTCCCAGAGACTTTCAATATCCTCGATACGTTTCTGCATGGACAGACTGTCAAGGTATACGGAAAATGAGAACGAGGACACGTCGTGTGAATCGGCCGCTCTTTCAAAATGAAGCTCTTCGTTTAATGTCAAGAGCTTCATTGAACTCTCAACCTCAGGGTAAGGTACCGGACCAATATCAGGTATATCCAGGTTCTCTCGTTTTTCAGCCGATTTGTTGCGCAGAGCATGCCACATGAGAGAGACAACATCGTGCTGCTGTTTTCGCAAGAAGACTTTCATCAACGACACATAAACACCCTCAGTGATAGTGACGCCAAGGTCTCGCATCTTGCGGAAGAGTTCCTTAGCTTTTTGATCATCCCCACGGAGGCTATAGCCATTGATCAAAGGATCAAAAAGGTGGGGAGGGGGTATATCGGGGTTGGACGTTTGTAATTGCTGTGAATCCAGCAAGTCTTCAATTGTCATTGGCAGGTCTCGAATATAGGTGTCAGTGGATGTAGTTGTGATATCAGCCAAGGGAGGGTGGTCGGGGTATGTTTCTCTCGTCCTTGCCAAAGAGCTTTCTTCTTGCTGCTCCTTTACCCGGTCAATCGCCTTGTAGACCACAGTCTCTGCCGCGTCTATTTCGTCTGCTGATATCAGGCCTTTTACAAGAATGCTCAACGTAACATAGTTAGGTTTCACTCCAGCCTGTACCATTCGCTCCATGGCTTGTCGGCCGTCTTCTGGCCTTTTGCATTTGAAATACGTATGCATTAGGATAGTCCAGCAGTTGACACCGGGAACGACGTCGTGGGCATACATCGTTTCCAAGAGTGCTTCCACTGCCTTGACTTCCTTTCGTTTTGAAAAATAGTACATCAGGATACCGTACGTAAACTCACTCGGCTTGATGAATGTCTTGAGCATATCCTTGTATAGGTCAAAGATTTTGTCTGTCTCATTCATATTAGCATAGCCATAGAGCAGCGAGTTAAATGCGTAGGCGTTCGGTCGCCATCGCCGCTTCAACTGCTTAAACACGCGTTCGGCGCCCTCCAGATCATTTGCTTTGGCGTACGCTTCCAGTAAGATCGTGTACGTAAATGGATTTGGTTCAATATTGTTGGCCGACATGTGCCGAGCAATCATCTGCGCGTTGGCAACGTCCCCCTGATCAGCATAGTAAGAAAGTAACGGGCTGAACGTGATCGCATCTGGTTTCAGCTGTGCTTTCTTCATCAAGTTAAAGAGTTCAAGGGCACTCTTCGGATCTTTCTCCTTGATAAAGGTCCGAATAAGGATATTGTAAACAGCCTCCGTAGGCTTCACTCCATGAGGGGCCGAGTTGCGCAAGATCCGGAGCACATCTACCGCTGAACGACGATCGTTATTTTTCACAAAACATTCGATCAAGGACGTAAAGATATGAGCATTGGGTACGATCTTGTTGTTATTGACCATGTCTTTGTACAGACGACGCACCATGGTGAGGTCACCTTCCTTTGCAAACATGTCGATGAGTGTACCAAACGTCCTGATGTTGGCCTTGAGCCCTTTATCGTGTAGCATATTATATATCCGACTGGCTCCCTCAAAATCCGGCTCTGGTTTCTTGTGTGCATGGATATCAATAAGTGCATTAAAAGTAACTATATTTGGTTCGACATCCTCTACGGTTATCATCTCATTTAATATCTCCATCGCTCGATTCACATCGCCGCTTCGACCGACTTTATGCAGAAGCGCCGTCATCATTCGGACGTCGCGTTTCATGCCATGTTTTGTCATCATCTCATTCACTTCTAGTGCATACTCTGGCCGGCCAGCACTGGCAAAGTACAAGACAAGATCCCTGAGCAAAGGCGATTCTAGATCCGCTGGTCTCCCGCTGATGTTGCTGCACAGCCAGCTCCATACAGTTTCAACCATTTCAAATGAATTGCCACCTGTACGTACGTTTTCCATCAATAACCGCGTGGCTGCCGGTGCCGGTCGCAACCCTCGATTTAGCATCTCAGTATAGATTTCCAGTGACTTTTCAGCAACGCGTTTTCTTCCGACGTTATCGACTTGGTGTTGGTACGAAGTTAGCATAATATTGAATGGCTTTTGAGCATCGCCTATTGCCGGATCACTGCTGATATCCTCAAACATCGCTTCCATTTCCTTCAGCTTTCCATTTATGCCCAGCAACCGCATGACAACGATCTTTTCTTTGATACCAACGCGATGCTGAAAACTCTTCATGTCCTCCACCAGTGTAAGCACGTACTCAAGTGCCTCAGAAGGTGATGCCCTGTGGTTAAACTGGGCGATGAGCTGTCGGTACTGATCCCGCGACAGATAACGTAACATATTACGCGCGGTCATATCTGTATAACATTCCCATGCCTGCATTGGATTATTTTTACGTAGTAACTGAACGGTCAATTCGAATAATGAATGTGCTGTAGATGTATCAAACTGCGCTAGCGCTGCCGAAAGGATCAAATCAGGATTCTCGTCAGGTTGTCGCACCTTTTCGTCTTGTTGTTGCTTCTTCTGGGCATCTATATCAACTTCGGTACTATACCCACGACAGCTAACTCGTAATCGTGAAGCAACAGGTGTTAGCAAAGTCAATTCGCCTACACCTCCTCCTCGCCGTGTTTCCAATGGCCGACGAACATTGCGTAGCATGGGTGTTAGGAATTGCTTGTTACGCGCCGAGCGTAAACATTGTGCTGTGTTAACATTGCGTCGTTTGCACTGGGGACGTGCAGTGCAGCTCTCTGTCCACAGTGTTTGATACAACTGTGACCATACATGGACGGTGTGTTTATTTTTCATTCGTCCCGTTTTCTAAGTAAATCGCGTGAGTAATCAAAGTTTGTCTCGGGAATATAGCTTACTTTACACCGTCTGCACGTTCCTGTAACAGCCGATGACAGCATATACGTCCTTAAAAATGGCGTGTTTAAAAGCTTATGTTGGGCAGGGGCCTTCAGAACCAATTTCCTATCGTTCTACTTTGGGTACCGCACGCCCTTGTCACTCGATTATATTCGGTGTTCAAAAAAAAATTAGTAGGGTGGCTTTGTTGCGCAACTCCTTGCACCGGTTCCCCGTTTCCAAGAAAAATTGAACGAAAAATATTTTCTCCTAAAAGTAATACTAGTATATAGAACATAATGAGAAGAACAAGGACATATTAATTGTTTTCTTTTCAGATAAATGCTTCTTGAGAAAAATGACGATTGGCTGTCGGGCATCTTCCGAACAATTGGTCTTTATTCATAATGCTAGGATTACTTAGACATTATATGGTTGCTTGTCATCTTTTGGATTGGGAATAACCTTTTATCTACAAAACTTCTGAATATCGGTCTATATACCGCAGTGATCATGTCTAAATATGATTGAAGACAAATGCTATCTTGGCTGATGTATGTCAGAATGCGTTTCTTAAACTGGAGTGTGCCAACTTCAGCTTTTTCAAAAGGAACAATAATTAATAACACCGGGTAAATGGTTTGAGTGTTTGTTCAAAAATCGCAACACTGTTTGCGAGATATTAAGAGGCTATTTTGAAAGACCATTATCTCTTGGTTTATCGAACTTTTACATCAATCAAAGTACCTCTACTTTCACTCTTATGCAGAAGAATCTTTCTTTGTTGTCTTTAGCTTTAGAGAAGGCTTTGCAAATGCTTTGCTATAGATCCATAATCCCCGGAACCGTATAGCTCTCACCACCGCCCAAGGCAGCTGTGACTCCATCATGTCGTTCGTGCTCTCAGATAGTGCGCGGCACTGCTGTCTCAATGTAATCCCCGGCCGTTATCTTAACCTCTGCACCCGTGCGTCCGAAAAACACAGTGTTCTCTTTGGCGTGTCCAAAACCACAATTCCTCCTGCGATTTTTTACAAGGCCGCACGCATGGCGTTCCCCGCTGGGGTAGGCTTTGGCGTGCTCACCCATCACAAAAGTCAATACATTCCATTAGCTCAACTGCTCTAACGTTGCTTTTATTGCTGCATTCACCCAGTTAATTAGCACATCCATCCAAATAAATATGATTTAAATGCCGTTTCCACCATCAAGAGATTTTGCGCTCATTATTTACGCTGACAATATAATATGTAATCTTCGGAAACGTGAATGTAAAGCCTGCACCAGACCCAGGTGCGGGACCGGCTTCCGCCTTCAAGACGGAATTATCATTTGAGGTAGTAAACCGACATCCGAAGTATTATCACATTTGCTAACCATGAATATCTTTTTATGCTACTCAAATACATTTTGGGTCTATGGGGGCCAAGCTGATGTAAGTAAAATATGATATTTCTGTCATTCCATGTACTGATGATCCCAAATTCAATTCTTGATTAGCACAAAGTTGACTTTCCACAGACGCAGAATTTATTATACAGTAGCATAAAAAATCATTGAATAAACAGTAAGAAGAAAACTTGAAGCAGACTTGCGCCACTCTAGTGTAATTGAGCTGAGAATAAAAAATTATGCTATGGCGTAAGAGTTACCAAAGCTTATAGTCTGTTCTCCTCTTTAGAGCAAGCAGGACCTTTGAATGATAGTGGTGGGTTTATGCAGAAGATGAGTGCTTTTCAAGTAATAAGAACGAATGAATAGCTGTATAGATTGCAGAATTACAAATAAAAAGGACCTACATACTGATAGCAAAGGCTGAAAGAGAAAAAAAAATGCTTACAGTACAAGAAAAGATTATATACGGTTTAATACTGCGTTGGGACAGGCATAGAAATGATGACAAATTAGATCGATGCTTTCAATAAGAGAAACCCTTCATCTGCACAGGGAATAAGATTTTTTCTTCCATAATGTCCCCAGCGGACCAATGCAAGGATTATCCACTCGCTTTTGCTAGGACGTTTCAACATCTACAATTTTTTTTACACGACGGGTTTGCAGCTTTGAAGTTCCTAAGTTATCACAGAAAACAGCAAGTGCAAGCGAAATATGTGAGTACGCTTAGTAATTAGCGATTAAAATATAAAGATTATGGCTAATGACATGGAATCAAAGAAAAGGATGAAGGGAGAAAAAGAGAGTTTACGTGATCTATCGAAATGTTATCCTAAATATGTGAAGCAAGCCATAACTCATTACTACAGATAGTATTGTCTCTGAGGTAAAATAGCAGCCTGTTCGACCTTAGGTGCAGCGGGATTGTTTTGGTAGTTCTTGGATGAGAAAAAAAGCATAAAACATAAAGTTAAATTTCTTGAAATGTTACTTTTTGCGATTTTTGAGACAAAAAGAAACCGCTGTAATATACTCTCAATAACAAAGAGTTTTAATCTTGGAAAATATCTCTTTATTATACAAAATTTCTGTAATAAATATTGAGATAAATCGATAGAACAATAGCAAAACTGCACGTCAGTTTATTCTAAGATTGTTCACTGAGATCCAGCTTTTAAACTTACCAATCTGTTGTTGAGAATCTTCTATACTCTGGAAGGGTGTAATGACTGTTGTAAGACCGTGAAGCTAATTTTTTGTTTCAGTGTCAACTATTTGTAAGCATTCCACATTTGTTAAGAAGGATATCTTTGAACACTAAAAAAAAATCATGGGAGTGCTTACCTAGGAAGGATGAATAATTAGGAGAGGTTGGATACCACCAAGATAATCGAGCCATTACGTACACTTTGCCTTGTGGCAGTGGAACATGCTTTTCCTTTTTTGGAGGCCACTATTATGCGAATAAATCTGTTCGATATTATAGTTCGGGATTATGGAAAGCACTCGATCTTGTATAAAAGGTAACAACGCGAACGGACATCGTATTTATTATTCTTTTCAAAAATAAAAACATAACAGTAATGTCTTCTGATACTTTCCATGGTTGGGCTGCTGCCGGCAAAGGTAACTTGAACCTATAAACCGAAAGAAACCATGCTTACCGATTAAATGATCGGATCAGGCGAGCCTCTCGAATGGCGTGAGTTACCTCTCAAGACCTTCGATGACGACACAGTTGAAATGGATGTGACTCATTGTGGTATTTGTGGTTCTGATATCCATACACTTGACTCTGGATGGGGTCCCACCGATTATCCCTGCGTGGTTGGTCATGAAATTACAGGTGTCTGTACCCGCGTGGGTAAGAACGTTAAGCATATCAAGGTCGGCGATCGAGTTGGAGTTGGACCTCAGTCTGGATCCTGTCTTAAGTGCGAGCCTTGCAAGAATGGATCGGAAAACCTTTGCAGAAACGAAATTATTGATACCTACAACGGCCGTTATCCCAATGGTGACAAGACCTTTGGTGGTTATGCTGATCGATGGAGAGGTCATCAACGATTTGTGTTCCGTATTCCAGACAACATGACCAACGAATTGGCCGCTACTTTCTTCTGTGCTGGTATTACTACCTATGCTCCTTTGAAGCGTTACGGTGTGAAACCTGGAGACAAAGTCGGTGTTATTGGTATTGGTGGTCTTGGTCACTTTGCTGTTCAGTGGGCGAAGGCGATGGGCGCCGAAGTTGTTGCCCTATCTAGCTCGGAGCGAAAGCGCAAGGATGCCGATGCACTGGGTTGTAATGACTACGTTGTGACCACCGACAAAGAAGCAATGGGAAAGCTGAACAGAACACTGACACATATCATTTGTACCAGCTTTGGGCATGATAATTTTGATTGGGCACAATATTTCTTGGCATTGCGAGAGAACGGCCACTTCATTATGGTGGCCGTTCCAGAAATTCCTCTTAATGGTATCCCAGCTGGACCGTTGGTAATACATCAAATTAGATTGGTTGGTTCCTTCATTGGTTCACCAGCAGCGATTGAAGAAATGTTGAAGTTCGCCGCAGATCATGACGTCAAGCCTTGGTTAAACAAATATTCCATGAAAGATTGTCCAAAAGCTGTACAGGCTTTGCGAGATGGAAAAGCCCGCTATAGAATTATCTTAGAAAACTAAATCACCGTCTTCTTCGCACAAAGCCATTCGTAACCTACCATAAATCAAAGGAAACTAAAAGACACAGATAGTTTCCGAATGTGGTTCATGTGACATTTAGAACCCTATTTGAATCATCCAAAGCCGGAATTTCTGTAAACTGAGTTCTCTACCTTGCGTGGCTTGTGTAACACGAACATTTTCCTTATCTCCGATCTCCCTAAAAGCATCGGATCTACAATTATTTCCTAATCCAAGTCCGCTTTTGGATAACGTACGCGTAATACGAGTCTTTACCAGGTTTTCAGGTTTTTCGCTATACGTGAGCGGGTAAATTATTTATCCGTTATATGGGATCAGTTCCAATGTTATGCTGTACCTTCCCATTACTCCCTTTATCTACTTTATCTCACCTACCATGTCTCATAATAGCACGTCTTTAGCTGCATAACATAAAATAATATGTTATAACTGTAGTGCAATGATATTGTCAAGCATCTTTGCAGGTCGACGCCATAATTACAACACCTATTCTGCTCGTCGTCGTCAGCAGAGTGACCTTGGAGAGCTTCTTGTTCCTGAAAGTACACTAACGACGTCTGAACTAGAAAAAGCAATTACGCGCCAAGGAATAGTGAAGAATGGGGCTATCCTGCTAGGATATGGCTTTTACGGATATACGTCTTGAAATAAACCACGTTAATCTCAGCGACAAGCAATTTATGCTTGTGAATTCGCAACATTATTGAATATTGTGCTAGTTTTAAGTATTACCAGCAATTTTAAAGGATTCAGAGAAGAAATAACAAAGTTTGTTTCTACCGGTCTGTTCGCAGGATGAAGAAGTTCAGAGACAGCTTGACGATACCACGCAGAAACAAATGAAAACATTTACGTGTAGAGGTAAAGCTTCTGGATCGCTTATTTATTATATTATTTTGCGATGCCGTTGCGATGATCGGCTTTTCTTCTCTGTGGGGCTGGATGATCACATTCACTGGGAGTGAGAGTGTATTGTCGTAGAATGCCAATATGGTCTAAAAACGTTGCTATCAGTATCTCTAACAAACAACAAAACATGTAATAATGAGAAAAAAGAACTGAAGCTCACATTTGTCAAGTGAAACTCTTGCTTCCATAACATGGGCCCCCGATGTCAATTTTCTCAAAGTTTCATGTTTATCAAAAATTTCACCACAGACAACGCAGTGATCGATGGGGTTTTTTTTTTATTTCTTGGGTCATTAGTAATCGTGTTGCAATTCAGTTGAAGTACCATGTCTGACAGGTGTCGTTGCTTTAAATTGATGTTCCCAAAAAAAGGAAAAAGAAAAGGAAAAAGAGAACAAGACTTTGAAGGCCTATTGCACCTACAAAAACTATTTAACCTGTTACAGTGCCTTATAACCAACCTTGCTATAATGAAGAATCGAGGCGATGAAACGTCTGGCGATCTGTTGCGAAAGATGATCTTCACTCGGTATGATGACATATATTTACTTAAGTGGCAAACAAAATTACGCAAACGGTGCCGTACCATTCGGGACAGAGGCCATACAGGCTAGTCAATAGATAAAAAGATATGAATGATCATGAATACAGGTAAATCGATATCCGTGCCTGTGTACTTATTTGTACGTTTCTTTATTGATCCACTGTACAAAATCATACTAATCAGGCCACTTTAACTTGAAGCAAAAATTGTTAATCCTAATACAAAGTCCATTTAGAGCCAACGCAGAGAAGATATATAGTTTTCCGAAAAATATAGAAAAACACATATTCATTCGTTTTTACACACTCTCCAATAATGTTTTATGGGAATTTGTGATTGATATGGTACCATAGTAAATGATGACAAATCAAATTAGCGCTTTCAAAAAACAGAAGCTACTTGTTTGCACAAGGAATAGGTTTTCATCTTCCCTAATATCCCCAGGGGACCAATGCAGAGATTACCCACTCGCTCTTGCTTAAAATGTTTCAACGGCTACAGCTTTTTCAACGGGAAGGCTTTGCAGCTTTCAAGTTCCTAAATTACCAATGTAAACAGCAATTTGAAGCAAAATATGTGAATATCTTTTGTAATTAGCATTGAAATACACAGAGATATAGTTAATGACTTTGGGAGCCAAAGAAGAAACATGAAGCGAGAGGTGTACGTGATCTATTGCAATGTTATCCTGAATACGTGAAACTAACCACAGCTCATTACTGCTGACAGTATTATCTGTGAGGGAAATAACAACCTTCTCGACCTTGGGGGCAGCAGGGTTGTCTTAGTAGTTTCTGGATGAGGAAAAATGCTACTACTAGGAAAAAAGTCTGTCAGTAACTACGGCTAATGACAAAAAACCACGAATTGATAACAGAACTGGGAAGTTTTCTCAGGTGAATATGTATTATGTATTCTTGTGCATAAATATGCACTATATATCACAGCAAATATACCATGCATGAAGGGTATAGTGATTTCTTTTTGTCTCACTATCAAGAAGCATAATCTTGGAAAATAACTCTTGACTATGCAACATTCCTGGAAATAATTATTAAATAATATGTGATAGAAATCAACCATAACAGAGTGGCACATCAGTTTATTCTGAGATTGTTCAACTTTTAGACCTGTGAATCTATCATTGAGGATCACCTATACTCCGAAGGGTGCGTTTGCTGTTGTGAAGACAGTGAAACTAAGTTTTTTTTTTTCTTCAGCGCTTATCTATTTGTAACTATTACATATCTATTGGAAGGATTGTTTGAGTGGCTAAAATACGCAATGGTGTGTCTTTGCAGGAACGATGAATAATCAAGAGAGAGACACACTACCAAAATAGTAGAACCATTACGTACGTTTTGCTCTTGCTGCGGAACATGTCTTTCCTTTTTTGGAACCGAACGTTAAGCGGAGATACTGAAATTCCGGGAGCAAGTGTATCCTCACAGCGGATGCTCTTTGCGTCAGAACAACATACGCTCCGAAAGTTTCGTCTTGATTACCTCGATAGAATCACCGAAAAACCAATTCTGGAAATTACCGATCTTATATAAAGGCAGCAATGCGAACAAACATCGCATTTATCATTCTTTTCAACAAGCAATAACACAACAATGTCTTCTGATACTTTCCACGGTTGGGCTGCTGCCGGCAAAGGTAACTTGGACCTATAATCCAAAAGAAACCATGCTTACTAATTAAATGATCGGATCAGACGAACCCCTTGAATGGCGTGAATTAACTCTCAAGACCTTCGATGACGACACAGTTGAAATGGATGTGACTCATTGTGGTATTTGTGGTTCTGATATCCATACACTTGACTCTGGATGGGGTCCCACCGATTATCCCTGCGTGGTTGGTCATGAAATTACAGGTGTCTGTACCCGCGTGGGTAAGAACGTTAAGCATATCAAGGTCGGCGATCGAGTTGGAGTTGGAGCTCAATCCGGATCCTGTCTTGAGTGTGAACCTTGCAAAAATGGATCGGAAAACCTTTGCAGAAACGGTATGATTGGTACCTACAACGGCCGTTATCCCAACGGTGACAAATCTTTTGGAGGCTATGCTGATCGATGGAGAGGTCATCAACGATTTGTGTTCCGTATCCCAGACAACATGACCAACGAATTGGCCGCTACTTTCTTCTGTGCTGGTATTACTACCTATGCTCCTTTGAAGCGTTACGGTGTGAAACCTGGAGACAAAGTCGGTGTTATTGGTATTGGTGGTCTTGGTCACTTTGCTGTTCAGTGGGCGAAGGCGATGGGCGCCGAAGTTGTTGCCCTATCGAGTTCGGAGCGAAAGCGCAAGGACGCCGACGCGCTGGGTTGTGATGACTATGTTGTGACCACCGACAAAGACGCAATGGGAAAGCTGAAGGGAACACTGACACATATCATTTGTACCAGCTTTGGACATGATAACTTTGATTGGGCACAATACTTCTTGGCATTGCGAGAGAACGGCCACTTCATTATGGTGGCCGTTCCAGAAACTCCTCTTAATGGTATCCCAGCTATGCTGTTGGTGATGCGTCAAGTTACATTGTCTGGTTCCATCATTGGTTCACCAGCAGCGATTGAAGAAATGTTGAAGTTCGCCGCAGATCATGACGTCAAGCCTTGGTTAAACAAATATTCCATGAAAGATTGTCCAAAAGCTGTACAGGCTTTGCGAGATGGAAATGCTCGCTATAGAATTATCTTAGAAAATTAGGTCGCTTCTTTTGTACAAAGTCATTCGTAATGTACCATAAACCAAACCAAACTAAAAGTTACACAGATAGTTTCCGGATATAGTTCATGTGATACTTAAACCCTCGGAGTCATCAAAGCTACAATTTCTGTCAACAGATCGGTTTTCTTCTTCCCATGTGTAGCTTGTGTAACACAAACATTTTCCTTGTCTCTGATCTCCCCAAAAACATCGGATTTACAATCTTTTCCCGATCCAAGTCCGCTTTTGGATAAGGTACGCGTAATAGAGTCTTTAATCTTTTCACCGGTACGTGAATGGGTAAGTTATTTATCCGTTATAGTGATCAGTTGGCAGACTCACCTTTATATCCACACATCAGCTTTGTGAATCCTGAGATCTACTTTTATCTCTATATTGTTACATTTCAAAATGAGCAATGATTTTTTTTACGAAGATGGACAAGGTCATGTTGTTGATGAGTGTGGCTGTCCTGAATTCATGAGAAAGTGTACACACGGAATACTTACGTAATACATCTTGCCAACACAACACTGAGTCTGTTGCTACGCATGTCACCAAGCCAAATAATACAGACATTCGTATGAATGAAATAGAACCTAGGCGTGCCTATATAACCTACACAGACCAAGATAAAGTAAGGTTTTTCAAACTGATATTTGAGAGGGATTTGAGTGCCTCAGCCGCCGCGAAGCAGTTAGGAATTCATGCACGTTCACCACAAAGATGGGCGTTACAATACGAAAAGGACCCTGAAAGCATTTTTTAAAAGCATAAAAACAATGATCGTCCGCGTATTCTTTGTGAAGAGCATAAGAAGGTTGTCTTAGAATGCGTTGACGATAATCCATCGATTGTCTTGGAGCAACTGATGGAAAAACTGCTGCAGAGATTTCAGGGACTCAAAGTGTCCAAAGCGACGCTTCATCGGTTCGTGAAGAATGAATCCAGTTTGTCATTGAAAAAGCTCGGCTTCAGCCTATAGACAGGAATAGCGAGGCTAAGATCCAAGAACGCCTTGACTGGGTGCGTAGATGGGACATGACCGACATCGACTTTAGAAAAGACTGTGTACTTTTTGATGAATCTGCGTTCCATATCAACATCAAACCCAGCATGGCATGGTCCAAGAAAGGGTCTTCTGCGATGGTTACGGTGCCAGAAACAAGAGCAAGAACAACTACGATGACACCTATATACTTAAGTGGCGAAGAAAAGTTACAACGCGGTACGGTGCGGTTCGGGACAGAGGCCATGCAGACTAAATAGTAGAGAAAAACTCATGAATGATCGTGCTTACAGGTAGACAGCATTTCTACAGGATACTTTTTGTGAGATGCGGCCAACGAAAAAAAGGAACGGTCTTCCCGTTTAGACCATTTCCTTATCCACTTATCGTACAAACTCATGTTATCCAGGCCCATTTTAATTCAACACAAAGTCCATTTAGAGCCAACGCAGAAACGGTGTGCATTTTCCCGCAAAACAATACAAAAAACACTGCATTTATTCATTTTTACACACTCTTCAATGAGGTATTTTTCTGGACATTTATGATTGAAATGGTACCATAGTAAATAGTGACAAATTAAATCAAGGCTTTCAAAGAAGGGAAGCCACTTGTCTGCACAAGGAATGAAATTTCATCTTCCGTAGTATCTCCAACGGACCAATGCAAGGATTATCCCACTCGCCCTTGCAAGAATGTTCCAATGCCTATCATTTTTCTAATATGAAGGTTTTTCAGCTTTCAAGTTCCTAAATTATCACAGTAAACAGCAAATTGAAGAGAAATTTGTGATATCTTTTGTAATTGGTGTTAAATACACAGAGATATAATTAATGACTTGAAGTCGAAGAAAAAGATGAAGCGAAAGAAAATGTATGTGATCTATTGCAAGGTTATCCTGAATATGTGAAATTAACCAGAACTCATTACTGCAGACGGTATTGTCTGTGAGGAAAAATAGCAACCCGTTGAACTTTGGGGGACCGGGTTGTCTTAGTAGTTTTTGGATGAGGAAAAACGCTACTACTCAGGAAAAGGGGCCTGTCAGTAAACCGCGATTAATGGCAAAAAAATCCGTATCTTGATAACAGAGCTGGGAAGTGTTCTCAGGTAAATTATATTATGTATTCTTAAGACCTGTAGTGTATTTTTACAGCAATTATAACAACGCATAAATGACATTTACAGTGGTTTCTTTTTGTCTCAAAAAAGCGCATGAAACATGAAGTTGTATTTCTTATGAGAAGCAGCTTTATGCGATTTTTGAGACAAACGTAAGCCACTGTGATACACTCTCAATAGCAATGAGTTATAATCTTTGGAAAATAACGCTCTATTATAAAACATTTCCGCATAAAGATTAAATAATATGGAATAGAAGCCATAGCAAAACGGGCAAGTCAGTTTATTCAAAGTTTGTTCATTGGTGTCCAATTTTTTTCTTTCAGCGTCAAACTATTTGTAAGCAATCCACATATGTTGGGAAGAATATTTTGAAATGCTAAACGACGTCATGGTAATACTTATCCAGAAAAGGTGAATAATCAGGAGAGGGTGGACACAACCAAAACGGTAGATCCATTACGTACACTTTGCCCTGTTGCAGTGGAACCAACCTTTCCTTTTTTGGAAGCCAGTATTATGCTGAGAAAATTCGTTGGGTATTATAGTTACGGATTATCAATACATTTTCGAAAGTTTTGCCTTTTATTACCCCGATCTAACTACCGACAAGCCAATTATGTAAGGCATTTAACCTTATATAAAGGCAACGACACGAACGGACATCACATTTATCATTCTTTTCAACAAGCAATAATACAACAATAATGTCTTCTAATACTTTCCATGGTTGGGCAGCTTCTGGCAAAGGTAATTGGAGTGAATGAACGAAAAAAAAAACGGCTATACTTACCAATTAAATCATTGGATCAGACGAGCCCCTTGAATGGCGTGAATTAACTCTCAAGACCTTCGACGACGACACAGTTGAAATGGATGTGACTCATTGTGGTATCTGTGGCTCTGATCTCCATACACTTGACTCTGGATGGGGTCCCACCGATTATCCCTGCGTGGTTGGTCATGAAATTACAGGTGTCTGTACCCGCGTGGGTAAGAACGTTAAGCATATCAAGGTCGGCGATCGAGTTGGAGTTGGAGCTCAATCCGGATCCTGTCTCGAGTGTGAACCTTGCAAAAATGGATCGGAAAACCTTTGCAGAAACGGTATTGTTGGTACCTACAACGGCCGTTATCCCAACGGTGACAAATCTTTTGGAGGCTATGCTGATCGATGGAGAGGTCATCAACGATTTGTTTTCCGTATCCCAGACAACATGACCAACGAATTGGCCGCTACTTTCTTCTGTGCTGGTGTTACTACCTATGCTCCTTTGAAGCGTTACGGTGTGAAGCCTGGAGACAAAGTCGGTGTTATTGGTATTGGTGGTCTTGGTCACTTTGCTGTTCAGTGGGCGAAGGCGATGGGCGCCGAAGTTGTTGCCCTATCTAGTTCGGAGCGAAAGCGCAAGGACGCCGACGCGCTGGGTTGTGATGACTATGTTGTGACCACCGACAAAGAAGCAATGGGAAAGCTGAAGGGAACACTGACACATATCATTTGTACCAGCTTTGGACATGATGAGTTCGACTGGGCACAGTATTTCTTGGCATTGCGAGAGAACGGCCACTTCATTATGGTAGCTATTCCAGAAACTCCTCTTAATGGTATCCCAGCTGGACTGTTGGTGATGCGTCAAGTTACATTGGTTGGTTCCGCCATTGGTTCACCAGCAACGATTGAAGAAATGTTGAAGTTCGCCGCAGATCATGACGTCAAGCCTTGGTTAAACAAATATTCCATGAAAGATTGTCCAAAAGCTGTACAGGATATGCGAGATGGAAAAGCCCGCTATAGAATTATCTTAGAAAACTAGATCACTGTTTTCTCTGTACAAAGTCATTCGTAATGTACCATAAACTAAACCAAACCAAACCAAGAGTTACACGGATGTAGTTCATGTGACACTTAAACGCTACCCAAATCATCCAAAGCGGGAGTTCCTGTCAAAAGTTCCTTTATGTCTCTTATGTGACACATACATTTGCTCGTCACTGATCACTCAGTATCATCGGATCTAGAGAAGGAGATGTTCCAGCCAAAAAAAAAAAAAAGGAAGACCGTCTTTTTGCTTTTTTTCTTCGGCTCTGTTTCATAGAAACATCCCTGGTACGTACTAGAATTGGCTATAAACATAGGATCACTCATATGTGGTGATTAGACCTATGGTCGTTAAAGAATGAAAATGGCTTTATGCCATCAACCTCTTCTCCCGCCCCACCGGAATGGTGCGGGTGTGGCACCCACGAGTCGCATGGGATTACCCTTTGGGGGTAAGTAAGACAGCATTCAAGTACAAGAGGTATTAACCATGAATGAATTTTTATGCTACTCTGGATAAATTTTGTGTCCTCTGAGGGACCAAGTTCGAAGTAAGTTTTACGGTTTAACTGATGGCGCATATTAATTTCTTCCTTAGCGCAAACTTGACACTTCATGGGAGCAAAATTTGCTCAATAAACAGTATTTAACATCTAATCTTATTCAGGGAGTTTTTGCTCGTTAATAATGATTAGGTTAAACGGCTGCTCAACAATTCATTAGATAGTGCTAGTAGTCCGGGTCCGTTCTTGTCCGCCCTGAAGTCACGTCATTATGACATGAATGTTTAGCGCCACTTTGAAACGGAAACACAAGTGATAATTATACGTTCGCTCATATCAAATGTATTACTTGGACAGTTTCCAAGGAGAGCAAACGAAAAGAAAACCACTTGATTGCTGTACCCAAAACAGCCATGCACACTCGGGGAACATCTCCGAAAAGGATAGAAGGTTCGAGACTATCATAGGACCTTTAAGAAGCTTAAGGAATGACAAATAAGCGGTAGCATACAGATACCTGCATAATGCAGGAAGGAAGCTTAATGTACGGAAGGCGTGCAGATACATATCTGTGTGACCTGTGGACGACTGTAGCCGTAGTGGCGTAGTCGGACTTGGCTACGCATAGAACTCGCTTGTTACTGATATACTCATTGTGCAGTCTAATGAGCTTGCCTTTATTTTTTTCCGCGGAATATGGCGGTCCGAGTGATAAGGTTTGCATCATCGCTCCGGTACCACCGTCATTTTTGTCTCCGTTCCCTGCCCTTTCTTCCTTTTTTCCCTTTCGCAGATTTTTCCAAGATTAATCCAAGATTTTGTAAAGAACCTTCAGAGATCTTAAGACAGTTAAGATAATTTCCCGTAGTGCCTCCATCTATACATCCCTCGTATTTATTGATGTTTACCTTGCTCTCCGTTGTTGCACTTTCTAACCGCTAAACAGGGAATCTTCATAGGCATATACCGACCTTCTTTTGCGTCAATTAAAAGTTATTTACATTAGCCTCAAATGAGCGTCGCGCTGAGTAGTTTTTTTCTTTTCTTGTTTTTTTTTTTTGAGTTTATCCAATAGACAGGCTTGTGCAATCTGCCGATTCCTTGCCTCCAGGAATAAGTTTTTCTAATTCCTTCTCGAAACAAATAAAGGTACTTTGATCCAGATGTAGTAGAGCTTCCATAGTTATACTGTACAACCGAAGTAATGAAATGCAATCGCAAAAGACGCAATCTATGCATTCTAAGCAATCCCAAAGAAAAGAATATTAAGGCACAGTTGAACGATATTGAAGAATAGGATGTGTAGAGCTAAAGAGCGCTACGATGGTGTTTTGATATATCGAGTATCATCTTGCTAAGGAGCCATGCGATAAACAAGTATTCAAAAGGCGAAGAGTCAAAACGACAACGTTGGCTCACTTCCTTACTGTGGCCCGACAAAGTCGCGAATATAAAACAGATCGATATTTTACGATCACAGTAAGAGAATTAGTATAAAACTCATTCAATACGACAGTCTCAATGGCTTTGCATCTGGGCTGACAAAACGTCCTCTGGCTATGTATTTTTCAGTTTAACTTCATAGATTATTTTGTACTTTGAATGAATCCCATGCCTCGTTCAGCGTGCTAAAGATTCCGCTCGCGAGCATACGTTGCTCTACAGTGACAGTGGATGGTAGCTAATATAACCAGTGAGAAAAATATACTCCCCCAAATCTATGTCATTACCTTGTCAGGATGAACTTTGCCGATAGCTTTCAAATATACAATTTTGCAGCGCTTAGGATTAATCAGCTCACTCATCTGTGCGCCACCCCATTGTGCGCCTGGCCAAAGCAACGTATCTAACGTTGCCAGTAAAGCACGAAGGTTTTCTTCCTTCCCCGTTTTCCATTGTAATAACTGTGCATTTACAGAGTCTATTTTATCCAATCGTTCATTCTCCTCCGCCTCTTGTTGACTGGCCTTGGCTCGCATCTCTGCAACGGCTTTACTCTTGTTGAGTTCGTCTGAAACAGACGTTGGCTCAAACAATGACTCTATATCATTCTTTTTGGGTGGTGTAGGTGTAGGTTTTGGTGTTGTAGGTGCCTTTTTCCGGGGTGATTCGGGAGGAGCAGCCGCTTTTCGGCATCGCGCAAGCGCTTGGCTCAACTTTGCATTTTGTGTACCCTCCAGAACAAGAAGTTCTTCGTAAACTTTAAGCGCTTCTTGATATTTTTCCAGATGCTCCAATGCTTCCGCCTTACGATGTAATGCTTTGACGATTTGTTCTCGCCACTGAATTGTGATACCAGCAGATTCACTGCTACCATCACCACTAGCCTGGGCCATCTCAACAGCGGTATCACAGTCGCTGATACACTTCTTGTGCTCACCAATCTTGAGACGTGCCAAAGCGCGATTATTACTTAGCACAACAATATGGTCGTGTCCGGCTGGTAAAGCCGCCATAGCACGGCTGTAAGACTCTTCGGCATCACCAAACTGCCCCAATTTGAATAGTTCGTTGCCTCGTTGTCTTTCCGCATTGACTATGGATAATACCTCTGCTGACGCTTCTATAAGTGGTCGTGTACGCACATTCAATTTTGGCGTTGGTTTTGTGGGTGTGGATGGCGTTTGCTCCTTCTTGACTGGTGTTGACCTTCCGCTATTCTGCATGCCTCTACGACGTGAGGGTGACACGTATACTTCGCCTTCTTCCTGCACTTTTTCCTTTTCTTTACGTTTCATGACCTCCATCTGCGCCCGTTGTCGCTGTCTCATCATTTGTTCTCTATGTTTTTCCTCTGCAAGCCTTCTTTGTAGCTCCTCCTTCTCAATTTGAGCATCTAGCTCATCGTCTGGATCATCTGTAAACTTATCCATCTTGCTCGCGGTGACATCCACCGATTCATCCACATCTGCCGTCATCCATCTGGGTCGGACAGGTCCTCCGGGCTGACGTTGCGACGGCCCACGTTGCTGTTCTTGCCAATCCTCTACTGCCTTCGTAATTCGCTGACGTCCGGTTTTCATAAAAATGCTGGCATTCTTGTATAGTAATCCACCTAATTCAGTAGCCTGTGCTACAATCCGTTCCTTATGATGCAAAAAAGAATCCTCTGACCTTTCTGATCTCTCTGTTTCCGATTCTCTTGAAGAAGGGGTATTCGTCCCCGATTCACGCATTGGTGTAGGACGTCTTCCGGGTGTTCCCTGATCGTCTTTAAAAACCATTGCACGTGCTCGTTTGGTATCTGCCTCAGGTTGCTGCTTCATAGCCTCAGCATTTTGTACAAGTAAGTCCACTGCCGCTTGCAAATCGGCACCGCCTGTTGCTTCCAGCGCTATTATTGCCTGCTCTACCTCAAATCCCATGTCTACCAGTTGTGCCAGCAGACTATCATCATTGTGCTCCTTTTCAATATGCGCTGAAGAATGTTCATTCACATCGGCCGGAGCAGGAGTCTCAGGACTTAACTAACAGTCAATCTCGATAAGATTTTCGCGTTAACAACTGAAATTCTTACCGAGCGCGGCTCTACAGCGGGACCTGCTAGAACTCCCAGTGGGTTCTCTTCATCATCATCGTGTAACGCCAAATTTGGCTGTTGTGAGCTGGCATTTGTGACAGATGAAAGTTCATCTATATCGAAGGGATCCATGACAGTATTGCCGGCTGAAATAGAAGGAGCTGAAACCTGTACATCCAAACACTATCAACATATTTGATTGTCCATGCTGTTGTCTATTTACCGAGGCGGGAGCTTTTGAATCAAGAAAATCGAAATTCCATTGGTCTTGAGGTGCTTCCTGCACAGGGTCTTGCGTAGTACTTCCCTGTGACCGCCTGCAGTAATCGGCATAAGCATTATGCCTTCAATTACGATAAACTTACAGTAAGTTCAAGGGCGTGTTGCTGTTATCCCGGGAAACTTTGGATTGCATATCGAATGGACTTAGGAGACGATCGAAATCAATTGCATTGGATTTTTTGGCGGGTGCCGATGGAGCAGAATGAGTTGACTTTGGGGAAGACGTCTGAGCAGGTGAAAAAGGTAGAGGCTGTTGAAGAGCAGGAGTTGTGGCTGCTGTTCGAGTTGGAGTAGGAGAAGGAGAGGCAGTAGAAAGCGATGCCAACGCGACTTTCTTGGCTGATAGTCGCTGTTGCTCAGCCATGGAGAGTTGTGGACTCTCTTGCTTGGACGATGGGAAACCCAAGAGGTCAGCAAAAGCGTCTTCCTTTTTTGGTCCAGGTGATGATGCCGCAGTATGGGTTGTGTTCCGTTGTGGCGTTGAAGGCACCTTATTTGATTTGTCAGTCCAATCCAGATCTAATAAATCGTTCATCCTCAGTGCATGTGGAAAAGCAGCCGCTGACTTCCACGAAGCTTCACACTGTTGGAACGCGGAGGTTCAATATCCAACGTGACTAAAAAGAACATCCATTTTTATTGCTTTGGTTACGGAAGCTCAAGACTTAGTTTGGCAGAAACTGCAGACAAGCGCCTATCAGCATCATTCGAGTGATTGTACTTCTATTTTTGAGAACTATAAAAACTGGTCATCTCTTTTTGTCATGAAATCGAAGAGAAAATGAGGAAGAAGGGCAGGTGAGTCGGGGTAATCGCTCTATTAACCGTTCTTTTAAATAGGATTAATCAGTTTTTGGCTTGCAACCTTGATCATAAATGGGGTTGTTCTTCAAAAAGTGTTCCAGGAAATTTTGTTCACAATATCCTCGGTCAAACTGAGCGTGCCCAATGCCACTTCTGTAAAATATATATGCAGTGGATAAGGTGGATCGGAAGTAATTTCGGATATCGTCAAGCATATATCGCACGTGGGGACCGTAATAATCGAGCTTCGAGACGTTCGTATGCAATGCGGCCATGGGAACAATTGTACAATGGCTTGTACATGCTGGGGAATTGTTCAATAAACAGTATGCATACGGGTCTCAGAAGGGTTGACTATCTTACATATATATACGCGTATCATGCCATTTATCTGTTACTGAGATCGCATCAAATGCAGGAGAACTGAGTTAATCAGGAAAACATGAGAATACGGATGCAGTGAATAGTCATCTAAATATATCAACGAACTCTTTTATTTCGTGTAAAAGGAACTCGTATGGTGCAAACGCTTTTACAAAGTCAAAATTTTCTGAAACTTTGAACTCTATCTAGTCGAAGGGATTATAGTTTCGAAAAAGACAACCCGGAGATCATGTAGAGACAACTTTCTAGAGTAATAATCGTGGATCAGAATTTCCACGGCTGTTGCGAAAAAAAAAGTAGATGGAGGTCAAAGTTGGGGAGTCTACAGTGGGAAAGGCTGACAATGTTACAAGAGTCCTACATATAAAGTGCGATACATACCGTATATAGATATTAACGAACTAATAAGACTGTGTGTAACTTTCAATTTGGAATGCGGTCGTAAAGAAGTAGGCGATCAATGTTGTGCTAGAGAAATTGCGGAAAGGGAAAGCATATCTTTGAGTTGTATCCCAAATACCACTATGAATGCAACTTTATCGAGATCTATTGGACAAAGCTGAAATGGAAGTACGCTTCCAGCGTGATTATTCCTTTCAGTCTCTGGTGCAAAATTTGCCGAATATATTGGACCCATCACTGCAGGAAGAGATCTTGGAAAAATCTTGAATTTTCTCCCTTTTGTAAGATTGTTTCAAGATTAATCCAAGATTTTGTATAGAAACTTCAAAGATTGTAGGACAGTTGAGATAATTTCCCGTAGTGCATGGTTAGAATGCTTGCGAGAAGGGTCCGGAACTATAGAGCTTTACGCAGAAGAGTACACAGGCAAGAGGCCGAAGAAATGTTGAAGAAAGCCAAAAAGAAGTAAAGTTTATCCGATACTGAGCTTTGCGTCTGTCAAAGACTCGAATGTGTTAAATTCCCATCTTCTTGTGGTCCACCCGCATGTATCACTGTAAATAATACGGCGCGATACTCAGGTGAGCAATACTTCTTTTCTTTGAACAGATTTTAACGGTAATCTTACTTTTGTTGTCACTCTGCATTGTTTGTAAATCATTTACACTTGCTACAAGTCTTTAAACAGTTAATTTTGTGCTGGATATATTGCAACAGACATCACCCATAAAGGGTATGCTTTCAAGCTTTTGTGTCTCCGCTGACACTTTCGCGTAGTGCACATAAGGTCCCCATAACCAGCTGGGGAAAAAGCAGGCCGATGATGGACATGTGTGGCTTAGTCTCGCGTGTCCGAAGGCAAATCCTTTTATGTTTTTCTATTCCGCTCGTGTTCACCTACTGCTCGTGCGTTGATCTAGAAGAATGGGTGATTATCAAAAAGTTATTATAAAGAAGCAAGCCCGATCGCCTTCAAAAAAGTCTTCAGAAGCAAAATACTGGCGAAAATTCAAGGTGAATAGAGAGTAGACGCCAAAAGACTACATATGATTAACAATGGTTCCTGTTAGTCGCCTATTTTGATCAAAGAGTATGGCAGTGTCTCGTCCATTTTCTTCTCACCTGTTGCACCCTACGAATTTGCCGTGACAGCTTCAACGCATGTACACATTTATTCTTCAAAAACACATCAACCAAAAAAAAAGATTTCCCGGTTCAGCGATGTCGCCTACTCTGGAAGCTTCCGTAACGATGGCAAACTGGTCGTTGCCGGCGATGCAACTGGTCTTGTCCAACTATTCGATGTCAATTCTCGAGCTATTCTAAGAACTTTTCGTGAACATACGATGTACGTGATATAGAGTTGATATTCTGATACCTAACCGTTTCAACAGGCCTGTCCAGGTAACTCGATTCTCCAGCAATAATACACACATTTTATCGGCATCAGACGATCGAACCGTGCGCGTATGGGATATACCCAGCGAAACAAGTGTGAATATATTTGATGACCATGAAGATTATGTTCGATCAGGCATGTTCAGCGACAGCAACCCAAATTTAATTGTCACGGGTTCATACGATCAAACAGTCAGACTATGGGATATACGACAGAACGAATGTGTTATGACAATGAAGCATGGTGCACCTGTTGAGTCAGTGTTAATGTTCCCGGGAGGTGGCGCTGTCGTCTCAGCAGGTGGCCCTACGCTGAAAGTGTGGGATTTGCTTGCAGGAGGTCGATGCATGCACGCGATCTCTAATCACCAAAAGACAATTACAAGCTTGTGCTTCGATGGATCCGCGTCTAGACTTGTTACGGGTTCATTAGATCATCACGTGAAAGTATACAATGTGCAGGATTACAAGGTCGTCCACAGTGTTAAATATCCTGCACCTGTCCTTAGCGTTGCTTTATCGCCAGATGACACCCATCTAGTAACAGGCATGGCTAACAGTTTATTGTCCATTCGCCAGCGACAAGTGAAAGCATCGGAGATGGCTGCCAAAAAACAAAAACAGGACTACGTTCGAGGAGGCACCTACAAATATTTTACAAAGGGCCAGTCGGGTATGGCAGCTCAAGATGATTTTATGATCGAGAGGACACGTGGCCTGCGATTGAAGAAGTACGACCAATATCTGAAGAAGTTCCAGTACGGAAATGCACTGGATGAGGTGTTACGAACAACTGGACAACCGTCTGTTGTTGCTGCTCTACTCCAGGAACTCATCCATCGTGATGGCTTAAAGATGGCAATTACGGGTAGAGATGATGTGGCATTAGAACCGCTGGTACAGTTTATATTGCGAAACATCCATAATCCGAGGTTTACCAACCTCATGGTGGACGTGGCTGACGTTGTGATTGGTAAGTTCTCCTAGTCGAAATCACGACAGGATGACCAACCAACTTGATAGATTTATATATGCCTGTGTTTGGACAATCTCCTCTAATTGATGACCTGATATCACGGTTGGCAACCAAGGTTAAACACGAGATCAAATTGCAAGAACAACTCATTCAGACCATGGCAAATCTGGATATGCTATTTGCTAAGTCTTCTGTAGGGGGAAGTAATGTAGCAGGCCCTAATGCAATAGCGTCTCCTAGTGAGAATGAAGTAGCGGCATAATTCTTCTGACAAATGTGAAATGCCAGTTATGGCCAATTCATCTTTAATTCACCCGTTTTGGTTACCTAGCGGGCTTCTAATTTATCAAGAATAAAAACCCTGACAAAGCATCATGCTCCTTTCCCCGCATTTTTTTTGTTGTTTGACATGGTAGAAAAATATCAGTACGATTCCGTAAAAGTTTCCCTTCTCCCCGGAGGTGTTGCCCATGTTCAACTTAACAGACCAAAAAAGTTGAATGCTGTCAATGACAGGTACGCGTTCTTTGAGATGATGGATTTCTCATCCTAATCTGCTTGTGCCTGCACAGCGTCATTCGTGATGTCGGTACTGTATTCCGAGATCTATCGTCTGATAGAGATGTATTGGCCATTGTTTTCTCTGGATCTGGCCGTATGTTTACTGCTGGTTTAGACTGTAAGCTGTGTACACGCGTCAAACGTGAAGGCTCAATGTTTGAATATACAGTGCACGAGTTCTCCTTGGCACCTACTGTTGGTGATGAGGATCTGGACCCAGCTCGAATTGCCTACCGTACTCGAGGACTTATCGAGAATTTCCAGGCTGCGTTCACTGCAATTGAAAAGTGCCACAAGCCTGTCGTAGCCGCAATCCACAATGGCTGCATCGGTGCAGGTGTTGATATGATTACCGCTTGCGATATTCGCTATTGCACTAAGGACACATATTTTAGCGTAAAGGTATGTACAAAATTGTGCCTTGATATTATTACTAATTTATTACAGGAAGTAGATATAGGTTTAGCTGCAGATGTTGGCACTTTACAACGTTTGCCTAAAGTGGTTGGCAGTGCCAGCTTAGTTCGGGAGCTTTGCTTGACCGGACGAAAGTAAGGAACACAAATGAAAAAAAAACTACTAATATGAAATAGTTTACTTGCCGACGAGGCACTTAGCTGTGGACTGGTCAATAAGGTGTTCGATACTCATGAACAAGTAGTTGGTAATTCATTGTCATGCACATCCACAAAACATTTTTCGACTTATTATTTGTTTGTTTATAGCGGAGGCTGTCAAAATAGCTACGTTGATCGCATCCAAGTCACCAGTTGCAGTTTATGGCACCAAGTAACGTATCACAACCGCTAGATGGCCTTCTGTTAACAAACCATATGCAGACAATTATTGAACTATTCACGTGATCATTCCGTGGATGAAGGATTGGCTTACACTGTAGCCTGGAATTCTGCAATGTTGAATACTGAAGTAAGCAAAAGACAATATTGAAAGCGATTGTTTGAACTTCGTCTTGATAGGATATTGTTCGATCGATAGAGGGTTTCGTAACGAAAAAGCCTGCAATCTACTCCAAACTGTAGAAGTAAAGTCTCTTACATCTGTTCGCCTTCATGAAGGGTGTAACTTGTTCTATGAGCAAATAAACTGAAGCAGCTCTGCTTGATTCCATATATACTATTCTTTGTTGATGCATCTGGTAGCATAGCATGCCATTGTAATATTGCTATTTTAAAGACTAAAGCTTTTTGTTCGTACAACAAAGAAAAATGCGTTCTGCGTTTGGTCGATGGACTATATAAGATTCTCAGAGTGCTGCTCTCTGTCTTTTCGCCAGACAAGTATTCAGAGTTGAATGACAGAGTCGCATCTGAGAATAGCATCGGTTGATGCGAAAAAACAATGGATATTTTTACAAATATTCTCCGTTATATCACCATATTTTTTTAACATGCTTCACCTTATACTTGATGGTGGTTATGTCTCATCTTCAGGTTATCAAGAATCATTGTGAGGTTGTAACACTCTACGCTTCCAAATATCCAATAAAAATTACTTCTTATCACGCTATTGCGTGGCTCTCCGACATTTATCTCCACTACTTTTTGAGAAATAAGCTGCGCTTAATTGGTTTTCGAACTGCAAACCAGGACTTCGCTTAGGTTTGTAGAGTAACATCCATGTAATATCGAACTACTTGCTTCTCTTGCTTCGCGCATTGCATGAGACTAGCCTATTTTATACATCCTTCTTTTTAAATATATCATCTCTCTCTCTGTTTCTAACATCCACATTTTTAATACTAAAAAGTAAAAAAAAAAACGACAAATCGCATACGTGTTGACAAAAATCGCAAGTCCTCCTGCGCCGCTTAAAAAAATTCCGTCTTTCGAGTCGGGTGCCTCGCCACTCACTTCTCAGTCTGCACATGTCTGTCCAGTTTTCAACAATGGACCAATCAACTATACCAATCACACCAGACATGTTGTACGATTTTCTTGTAGCAGTGCCAAATGTGTGTAAAGACAAATTAACAAAGGAAATGGAGCGTCAGGTCTTGACCAACTGCTACCGTTCACTGTGGGCCAATGATCTGGGGTTAATGCAGCAGTACTTTTTCAAAGAGGGATTACCCGAGGGCGGAAGCGTTACTACTTTACTAGAAAAGTATAACCTCTTCCACCACGACGATTCCACAGCTGTTGCTCAGGCAAATCCTGAGAGCGAGTTGAGTAATGCCGAGGAAGACGGACCAGAGTATTTGGAAAGTCAACGTGGCAAACAATGTGGTCATTTATTTAAGAGTGGAGAGAGCGTATATCGGTGCAGGTATGACTTGCGTCACCTAAAAGACAGTTACTAACGACGCTACTAGAAATTGTGGGCTAGACGACACATGCGTTCTTTGTGCGCGATGCTTTCATGCAACTAACCACGATGGCCACGATGTTAAGATACGGATAAGCCGAGGTGCTGGCGGCTGTTGTGATTGTGGTGATCCAGAAGCGTGGAAAATACCTCTTGAATGCCGTATCCATTCTTTATCTGGAGCAGCAGGTGATGGGTCGCCAACGGGCGCAACTGCAGCTATGCATCATCCTACAGTAGAGCCTAAATCATCTGTGCCAGACCATCTTACTGATTCCATACGAAAGACAATACAGCACGTCTTAGATTATATACTTGAAACGTTTGCTGTTTCACCTGAAAGCTCACTCGAGCATCTTGCAACAGCACCTGAAAACATCTCACAAGAATTATACGACGAGATCAAAAAAGAATGCGAAAATACCCATGATGCACTTGGTCTGAAGAAAGCAAGTGGCAGAGAGAAACAATCTTATGCCTGTGTGTTGTGGAATGATGAAAAACATACATTTAATGAGGTTATTGGAATTGTTTCCCATGCCACGGGTTGCAACAAATCCCAGGCTTCCAGGGTTGCACAAAACGTCGACGCTCATGGTCGTCACACAGTTATGATCTCCAAGGACTTAGAGGAGCTGGTACTTGTTGCGGGTCGCATAAACAGCATCCACCTGGCAGTAACCATCCGTTCTACAGAGGCAGTCATTCGCGAGGATGTGTGTGGTCTGCTGTTGACTTGGCTGAAGGGCCTTGTAGGTGGTACCTATCCCTTCTTCAGTGGTGTAGAGGGTGGTAACAATATCATTCGAGATATTGTATGCGAAGTTCTTTGCGAAGACTGGTCTCTTGACCGCCAGTTAGGTATATTATCAACACGTTATCGACGACGTCGAGTGCAACAAGAAGAGGAAGAAGAAGATTTTCACAGTATGGACGAAGCCGATACACAAATGGATGAAAACGGAGCAGTGGAGTTGTTTGAAATCCTAGGAGCAAATGTAAATGAAATGTTTCCTGATGACGAGGGAAATGACGAAATTGATCAAGATAACGAAGAATGGGAGTTTCATGATGCAGAAAATGGCACTGAGGAACAGGAAGAGGATGAAGAAGAGGACATGCAATATCAAGATCTGGACGAGGACGTTGAAATGACCTCAGCCATTCTGACACCCACGACCAACCCACCCGAAGAGCTTATCGCTGGATTTTCATCTCACATGTCTGAAGTTTGTCGACCACAAAGATCTTCCGCTTCGATGGATGTAAAAGGCGGGTCGAAACATCAAAGCAACGTTCGCGACTTTATCGATCTCAGTTGGGATCTCAATTCCTGGTTGGCGTATCTAGAAAAGTTGGAAAACGAAGAAATTGAGATCGCAAAAACATTAGGCGTGTCTCTTGCGCCAAAAGCGTCGGGGACAAAGGAGCTCCACAAGGGTTTAGAAAAGGAGTTTAAACGAAAAATCCGATTGGATTATTTGCTTCAGTACGACTTGCGATTGTGGAAGTCGGCCCGTACAACGATCAAGGATTTGTTAATTGGTACCATGGTTTCAAATTATGATTATCGACCAATCATGGGTAAGTCATTTGTCACTTTCAACGTATCGATGATAAACCAAGCAACTGGCAGGTATTCGATTTGCTCGAAACTATCCCGAGCTGGTAGATGCATTCTTCTTCAAAGATAGAGAACCAGAGCATGCTGTTTGTACACTCTCTGTCCAGCTGCTTACTGTACCAACGGTTGCTTTCATGCTTGTTAAGGAGTACGAGTTCTTTTCCATCATGAGTTGCATTTTTTCAAACTTCTTCTTGACCGACCATATCCACATGATGTTGCCAGAAGAATACCGCACAATGCAAGTTGACTGTAAATTACGCGCAATCACTCGGCATCGATACGCATTTGCGTTCTATGACCTCCGTTATGTCCTAAATGCTGAGCCTGTTAAAACCGAAATTTGTCGAAATCCACGCTATCTTCGCCATTTTATCGATATGCTGTATCAATTTCAGGCGATGGATCCATTTACGCGCAAGAGCGATGTTCACGTGGAATATGAAGGAAATGCTTGGATTAATGTGTTCAACATGACATTGCAGATCTCAAAGCTTTGTTGGCAATATGCTGACTGTTACTCTGCATTGAAGTCAGGTGTAAACCAAGTAGATGCTGCACGGGATTTGTGTCGATCGATTTGTCGTGTTCTGAAGACGATGAAAGAGTGGGATCCAAAACCAGCTACCTCGTTACAGACAGATGAACAAGATGAGTCGCTGCCAATGTTGATCAAAGGCGTCGAAGCTCAGCGCTTCCATCACGTGGATACCTTACACGCAGGCTCCTTTGATATCGTCGAGTACGACATTTCAAAAGAGCCGGTGTCATTCCATCATCCTTATCATTGGTTCCTTTCAGAACTATTGGAAAACGTATCACTTTTACGGGACGATCTGTTAGCAGAAATCGGCTATCCCGAGGGGTTGAAGGGCGTGATAAACAGTATATCTAAGGATACTATGCAAGACACGTTTCTGACAATCCTTGAGTATCCATTGAGAACAATGGTGCTGATAGCGCAAATCAATTGTGGTGTCTGGGTTCGTAATGGCCTTGGTGTTCGAAGCCAGGTAGGTGCTGGACTACTAGTAGATTTTGTTTGCTTATGCGCCTTTAGGCCCGATCATATCGTGATATTAGTGTGCGAGAAAATACGTTTGACAAGGATGTCTACCTGCTCCAAGTAGGATTTGTAGTAACCAACCCAGACATGCTTCTGCTAACGATGATGGATCGGTTCCATATGATGGATTGGTTCAGTGGCACAGTTGATGGTGCATTGTGGATTTATGATGAGGGACAGATGAAGCATATGGTCGAAGAATTTCTGAATCTACTGATTATGTGCGTTAATGAGCGTGGAAATGCTGCTGGCCTATCTCTGGAGGATAAGATACGTCGTTCGATCATCCAGTACCTAGGACTTTCTGATATGGCGTATTCTCAACTTGTCAGACATGTTCCCGAAAGTCTGGCCGAACATGAGTCATTTGAGTCTATTTTAGGTTCGCTATCAACCTACAAGGCTCCTGATGGACTAAACGACCGTGGTATCTACGAGCTTAAGCGCGAATACTATCAGGAGATCGATCCGTACTATTGGCACTATACCAGAAATCAGCGAGAGGAGGCAGTGGAGTCACTGAAGAGGCAATGGAATATGGATCATCCTGAGGACAAGCTGTCGGAAACCGATGAGATCCTTGTTGTCCCCACACCAAAAAAGATAGAATTTGGGCCGTTCAAGTCGTTAGGACGGTTCTATCAGTCACGTATGTTGTGTCAGATCATCATTCATGCTGTATGGAACACCAAGCTTGCGAAGCATACCACAAACGACACGATTCTCGATGAAGCTCTCCAGCTTGCGTTATTGGCTGTAGTTGAAGAAGAGGAGAGCCATGCGGAAAAAGAGCGCATCCAAGCTAAAGGAAAATTCCCCGCTGATGTTGATATGGAACCTGAAAGAAGCTTTATTCGGAATGCAGTTGAGGACAGGTATACTATCCAGGTTTCCGAATCTCATTATGAGAAAGAATCTCTTTTGGGGGTGCTTCTGCGATGTCTTGATGAAAACGAGCTCAAATCCTGCCACAAGCGTTGCTCCTTTATTGTTGATAAGATTGAAGTTCTTGGATCAGCTGTGGCCAAAGAACTCATTCGGGATAGGAGAGGAAGTGAGATGTCGGCAGCAAGGGCTGGTCAAAGGGTAGACAATAAGCAAATCGAATACGAGCGAAAGAAAGCCGCTGCTAAAGCACGTCAAGCTGCTATCATGCAACAGTTTTCCCAAGCTCAGTCGCATTTTATGTCACAATATGGTGATTTGTACGAAGAAGATGAGGAGGAGGAGGAAGAGGTTTTTGAAGACGCTCCCACACTTTCGGAAAGCATGATTAGTGAAGGACATGACGATGAGATTGAACGCGTATGCCACTTCCCCTCAGGCAACTGTATTGTATGCCAAGGGCAGTTGGATCAAACGAAACCTTATGGCATGCTAGGCTTTGTTCAGCAATCGCGCATACAGAGACAGACCCCAATGAAAGACGCAGATATCCTGGCGGATATATTGGAAACTTTTCAGGACACAACTGAGACACCAACAGCATCGGTGTCACAGAAGAAGAAAAACGAGATCCGGGGATTCCCAACCGACGCGCAAGTTGCTGGACTTCACGTGTCCTCTTGTGGCCATTTGATGCACGCAGATTGTTTTGAAGGTTATCATCAGATCACAGGAAGAGATATTCTTCGTATCTTCCATTCGCATGGCGATTATTTGAGGAAACGTTTCCTTTGCCCACTTTGCAAGACTGTTGGTAACATTCTGTTACCTATTGTGTGGAAGGGAAAGAGAGAATCGTATCCTGGAATAATGGCAACACAAACGTCTTATGACACTGTAGGACAAACAATGCAGAACGTGATCACACACTTTAAACAAGAGATTGATCCAGTGACAATGGGGGGAATACCCGGGTCTTATTCTGAGCCTGCTGATGATGCCAAGTTATGTGCCGAGAACAAACTTGATATAAAAGCCGATCATATCAAACACGTCAACCAACTCAATAAGGAACTTCTCAATGCACTGGAAATAGTCCAAGGCGAAGGGATCTTAGATCAAGGCCGCTTCCGAAGCCATCGCCTGCATCACTCAATGTCACAGCTTTACGATATGTTCGCATACACCATCTCATCTATCGATGTTGCCCAGAGAGGAAAAATTACGAAGGATTTGACTGTGGAGCACACGGGCACGTTTCTAGACGGAATTTCTACTCAGACCCAGATACTGCTGAAACTTCTTGCAAAAACTAACGATTTGCTTCCGAGAATCTTGACTACCGACTGGTCAAGAGATAGAAAGGAAATCTTTGGTCCGCCAGCACTGGCATGTCTGAACAAAATGATCTTTAACAGAGACACGATCGAAGATAATGTGCCTCTGCTCTGCGACGACCCGTTCAGGGTACTCGTACACCTCGGGTTTGCTACGGTTGATCAAGGTCTCGAAGTTCATCATTTGATGCGCCTCTTGCTGCTAGCTGAATTTGCAAAAACAACGGTGGCGTTGATGCAAGGTTTGACAGGAAGCGAGCAACTTGAAGATCCGAGAATTGCGGAATATCTCCGGCAATCACCTGGAAGCGCACCTGTAGGCGAAAAGGAAGCAAAACAGTTTGCCACTATTTTAATGGCACTCCTACAAGTACCAGCTCCGTTTGTGGAGAAATTCTTCCAGCAAGTCAAGCCAAGTATATTCGCTGCACTACTAAAGACATTTACATTGCCATATCTTCGTAAATGTCTGCTTTTAGCAGTTACGCACCATGGTTTTATTTTACAGAACGATGACACTATGCAACTGGAAAGTGACGAGTACGAACGCATACTACATATCCTAGAACTTCCTCGCTTTGACAAATTATTTGACCTTGAGCCTTTTGAAGTCGAGCTTATCACAGGCTGGTGTGATCATTATAGGGCGTACTCCGAGAGTAAAGTCGATATCAAATCTATGGCGCAAGCACCGGCATACACGCATCTGGTACCTCTCGTTTTGAATCTTCCTACGCAGTTCTCCATGGCGACATTGCCATACCGTATGGATCAGTTATTCAACGAGAGTGTGCGACGGGTATGCAGAAAATGTCACACAGTACCGGAATGCCCTGCACTTTGTTTGGTATGTGGTACTTTTGTTTGTGCACAGCGTCTGTGTTGTTCTGAAGACGAATATGGCGAGTGCAACGTCCATATGCGAAGGTAAAAGAAAAGTAGGTCGATTTTGCCGTCTGTTAAATTCTCTACAGCTGTAGCGGTGAGTTTGGTATCTTCATGGTTGTCAATAAGTGCTTTATCTTGTTATTGCACGATTCTGGTGGAGCAACAATGAACGCACCCTATCTAGATTCTCATGGTGAAGTGGATGTCGGTCTCAAGTATGTTTCAACCGAATAACATTGTATTTGAGCTAATTCACTACTCATTAGACACGGTACACCACAATATCTAAATCTGAAGCGCTACGAGCAAATTCGACAAATGTGGTTATCCCATTCAGTGCCAGCATTTGTAAGGCGAACTATGGAGTCTAGCCCCACGTTTACACCTTGGGATTCCTGGTAATTCAAAATAGAAAAAAGGGAACGCCAGCGTGTTTTCTTCTCTCCTTCTAGAAACCTAAAGAGAAATTGTACCATTAGCCCCTGTTGATATATAAAAGAAAAAAAAACCACTTACAGCATTGACAATCAAATGGACAATCAGGCGTATCTGTTTTTAATAAATTAATTTCGACTTGATACTTAGCAACTTGTATCTTACCCCCGCCCTCGCCTATCCTCAAGTCCTTAACATCGTATAATGGATAGCCATCTTCTGTCGTTCGCTCTAAACCAAATCATTAGGACCAAAATAATAATAAACGAAATCTTCGGTATTTACTGCTTTTTTTCCCCCTCGAATCAGCAAAATCATCATCATCCTTGGCGACAGGTGCAGGTCGCTTCTTCTGACTCTTTGCTGCAGCCAATTCAGCAAAAACGACCTCCTCCACCTGGTTATCTTCTTCTTCTTCCTCGTCTTTCACCTCTTTCTCATCCTTCGTTTTCTTCGTTTTATTCTTTTTTTCATTGTCGTTTTTGTCTTCCTTTTTATCCTTTTCCTTCTTGTCTACTGACTTCTTTTTGCCGGAGAAAATATCATCGATCTCAGAAGTTGCGGTAGCTTTCTTTGGAGCTTCTAATGTAGAAAAGAATGAATCAGCCCAACCAACTCTTTGGGGTGATGTTGCGCTTTTTTACTCTTCTCTGTGGCAGGCATGACGGAACAAATGAATGCTTTACACAATACTCAGTGCAGTACGCTGCTTTGACAGAGAAAAAAAAAATTTGACGGTCCCACTTGCCATTTTTGGGTGATTGACAAGATCACTGAAACGTTATTCTCTTCGATTGACCGTACGAAGTATCAGGTTGATACTTGGTAGCGTTAAAAGGGTCTCCAAGCTGCCAGTTAAGTCATTTATACAGCCTGGATTTCTCTTCGGCTGTGGTAGGCACTCGAGTGTTCTCGCACCAGATCAATCGGAGTTGTTGTTCACATTTTTCTCAGTGAGCAGTCCAAAAGCCACGATGAGTGATCATGTCAAAACGATGGATCGTAGAACGATTCCGTCAACTCGAAGCGCAATTTTTTGGTCGTTACGCTGATCGCATCGCTGTTTTTGGAACTATTGCTGAGGACTCGTATCTTTATGGCGAGTTTGCATTCCTGTTACTCGGACTGAAGACAACGGCACTAGTTCATTTCCCGCAGGCCGTGAATGAACTGTACCGGCAGCAAGTTATTGTCCCTATCCTAGAAGACTTGCCTGATTTTCACTGTCGCGTGCTTGGTTCTGTTCAAAGCGAAGAAATGGATCTGACACAATGTATCCTTCTGTATCATCGGGATAATACGTACACGATTTCGAGCATTTTTGATAGTGGGAGACAAGTACTAGAAACACAGCTGGCGGAAGTACTGGATTATCCAGGTAGTCTGCCAAAATCGATAGAGGAAGCTAGAAAGATGAAGGAGGTTGCATACATTGACAGAAGCAGACATATGCTGCTGACAACGTATGCTGTATTAGATCATCAACAAAACAAAGTGATAGAGCACTTCGAAAAGTACAAAACAATATGTGATCAAGAGTTAGGATTGTCACTAGAACTTTTGATTCGTGATCCAGAATAAACTGTGATGGTTTGCAAACAATAGCATTTCGTCTAAAATTCATAGCCCAGATGTGCCTCCATCAGAAGTATAAGATTCCTGTACACGTTGGATCACTCTGTTCAACTGTCGTTTGATCGCGTATTTGTATTACTGTCTATTGAATGATATTTTACGCTGCAAACCAAGCCAAAGACAGTACTGGCAAAACATGTGGCCCATTCTATGTGACCTCCTCAAGTCCATAGACCGCCTTACCCGTCCACCAGAACAATTCTTAGAGGACCAGACTGGACCATCCACACCTACCACTGATTTCCTCCTCTGGCTTGCGCGACCCCTCACCTCTACCACTCCCCTACTTCCCTCTCCACCTGCCACTTGATTCCGATCCTTATCTTTTCTTTCTCTTTTCTTTCTCTTTTCTCTCTCTTTTCTTTTTCTCATCTTCTCATCTTTCCCTCTCCTTCTCTCTCTTCCCCAAGTCCCGCCCCCGAACAGATCCTCTAACCTTCATTTCTGCCCTAATACTATAGATCCCATTCCTCCCGCCTTTGCCTTTTTCCCTTTACGCTAAAGGGTTTTTTT
>JNEV01001136.1:0-25129 GCA_000697495.1 Saksenaea oblongispora B3353 | reverse complement strand
TACTCCTTCGACTTTTTCCCTGTCTCATCCACAGGGTTTTTCTTTTCCTATTTCTTTTCAGAACTGTCACGAGCAAATATGTCCGACCCAGACGCTGTGCCCAAAGGTGACGTTAAATAAAAACCAAAATTTTAAACGTAAAGGATGATACCACATCCGACTTTCCCATCACTGAAGCGGCAATTACCTCTGCCCTCGAACGCCTACCCCCAAAAAAAGCACCAGGAATTGACCATGTCCGGAGCGAAATGCTCAAACCGGTAATTAACCCGCTAACACCATTTCTGTACGCACTGTTCTATCTCTGCTGGCTAAGCTCTTATACGCCACTATCATGGCGAGTCGCGCAAGTGATCCCAATCTACAAAAAAGGAGACCCCGACAACCCAGCCAATTTTAGACCAATCAGCCTGACATCCGTGCTACGGAAAACGCTTGAGTACTGCTTGCAAGACCCTCTTCAGACCCACAGCCCACCACTCGATGTCGCCCAAGGCGGGTTTAGACCAGCCCGTAGTGCACTCGATCAAGCTTTCTGCCTCCAAGAGCTTTGCCGCTTACATCAAGTCACCCATGGCTCTTCTCCCACCCTGGCCTTCCTAGACATAAAATCCGCCTATGATACTGTTGACCGCAACATTATCTGGAGCCTTCTTGCTCCTTGCTCACTTCCTCCCCTACTTTCACTACTCCAAAACCTCTTTGATGACGTGCTAATCGAAATTCTTCTCTCTAACGCAGTATCACATCGCTTCTCCCCCACCACGGGGGTCCTTCAAGGCTCTATACTCTCCCCCTTCCTCTATTCCTTATACATTAATAGCCTGCCTGAGTTCTTACGGAGTGAAAGATCCGATCCAACCACATCCTTGCCACGCCACCCCTCCAGTCCACTCGGCCATAGCAATAGAACCACGCCAATCATACGCTGTCTGTTATACGCGGACGATGTGGCGCTTCTTGGAACCCCAGAAGAAATGCCTGGACTCCTTGCGCTCTGCGAAGACCACAGCAAACGATTAGGGTACCGGTGGAATCCGGAAAAGTGTGTCATCCTTCAGCCCTCGCGATCTGCTCTAACCTACCAGCTCTATAACACATCAATTCCGAACGCGTCCTCTTTTGCATATCTTGGTGTTCCGATAAATAACCACGGCCGACTAGACGCTAAACAATTGCTCCACAGGAACTCGTCCTCAGCACTCACCAGCATGCGCATCCTTAATCATCTTGGCCTCAATCCCTCTGGATTCTCGCCACTCTTAGCCAGCCGACTGTATGCCCAATTCATCAGACCTAAATTGGAATATGGGCTAGCGATTATCTTGTTCACCAAATCACAACTCAAGGAAATCGAGCATACTCAGAATAAATGTATGCGCATGATCTACGGTGCCCACGCCCACTCCGAAACCAAAGTGATGCGACATCTGGCCAAGCTACCTAGTATGCAAGAGCGGGCCACTATCCTCCAAGCAAAATTCCTACGCCGTGCTCGAACTCTTCCGGAGGACGCCCTCCTCACCCAACTTCTACCCTCACTCCTCTCAACCTCGACTTCCCACTGGGCCAAACTCTGCCGCACACCAATCTGGCAAAGTATCCCAGCACCGCCGGAGGAAGCCTCAGCCAAGGTCTTCCGAGCTACAATCCGGCAATACTTGCGTGACACACACACGACGACGATCTCAGCCCCAACCGGCGCACAGACCCTAGCAGCATGCCGCCCAACGCTATGCGTGGATCCAATCCTATGGCTCCCGATGACGCGACGAGACCGCAGCCGGTGTATCCGCTGGCGACTGGCTTGGCTACCTGGTGGCAAGAAAAAGGCCTGTATCACCTGCGGTCATGAGAACCTCAACAAAGCACACGCCATCCACTGCCTCCGCATGTATGCCCGCCTAGGCATCACTCGCCAACAAACCGCTGACCCATTATCATTCGTTCTCAACCTCCTCCCACACTCGCTCCCGAAATCAAACCGTCGTCGTCAATACCTCCGCACCATCTGGCCCATCGTCTGCTCTATCCTGGCCGAACTCGACGCACACCAGCATCCGGGAACGAATCCACAACAATATTATGATTGTGTTCGAGGACAAGCCCTTCTTCACTGGATTGACCCTCCTCCTCCTGAACCAGGCTAGGCTCCCCTTCCATTCCCTCGTCTTTCCCTTCTCTTCTCTCCCTCTCTTCTTCTTCATTCATCCTATGTTTTCTATACTCTCTGCTGCTCCTTCCCCCACCCCTCAGCCCTTTTCCCTGTTTCATCCACAGGGTTTTTCTTTTCCTTTCTCTTTTTTGATCTGTCACGAGCAAATATGTCCGACCCAGACGCTGTGCTCAAAAGTGACGTTAAATAAAATCCAAAAATTTTAAACGTAAAGGATGATACCCAGACGCTGTGTTTACCTAGTGACGTTAAATAAAACACCACAAAATTTTAAACGTAAAGGATGATATAAAACTTGCAGAGGGCGCCAGTTTTATTCAAGTCACGTGTTCATCAGAAGGGACGTGTCTATTCAGATGGAAGTGCTGGCTGCGAAGGGAACAATGCTTGGGAAAGAGGTGGGAGGGTGGATGGTGCTAGTCTAGAAAACAAAATAAGCGCTCGTCGACGAACGAGGACGCAAACGACAGTGTCTTTTGAGTGATCAAGGTGTAGACACCAGAAAATGACCGATCGGCTGTGCGCAAAGGTTAAAGGGTTCTTCCTCTCGGATAAATGGGCGATTACTTTAGCCATCTATCGGATAGCTAGATTTTCCTGACCGTTATATTACTATGCTGTGCATATATCTTTAAATCATTGCAGTAAGGATTAGAGTGCGTGCTCAAATCATGAGTATATTTAGGTCGCGTAAGATCATGTGTGCGCAACTATAAATCCACACAGAGTAATTCTTTTACGTCAAAGAGAGAACACAAAATTTAATGGTAATCGCCTTGTGCAAGGGACTTTTTTTTTTTTTTACTCAGTTGGCTTTGCATTTACTGGTATATAAAGAGACGTGATGGGTTTTACATGTATTGAAACTTGAACTGCTCTCTCTATGGCTACCGGTAAAACCTTTAAGATCGAAGCTTTTAGCACAGCCTCTGGTGGAAAATTCCAACCGACTACATATGAGTCGCGTCCTCTGGGTGAATATGATGTTTACGTCAAAATGGTGGCCTCTGGTATTTGCCACACAGATTGCATATACGCAAAAATGTCACCACCCAACACCGTGCTCGGCCATGAGCCTGTTGGTGTGGTGGTTGAAGTGGGATCGGCTGTAAAGCGAGTAAAGAAAGGCGATATCGTTGGGTAAAGAAAAAAAAGTAAAGCTGTTCTTTTTGTCTTAACATAGGTCAATAGATACTCGTATTTGAGAAGTGCCTGTTTAGATTGTTCTTACTGTACTTCGGGTTACGATACCATGTGTCGTGACCGAGTGCTTTTCCCTGATGGAGGTTGTAATGCATTTGCCAACGGAGCCGTTGTAGATTCTCGGTAAGATGGTTTTAATAGGCGGTAACCCAAAAGCTAAAGGAAACCTTTACTAGATTTGTGTTCAAAATTCCAGCTGGGTACGAAGCCAAAGATGCTGCTCCGCTTATGTGTGCTGGCAGTACCGTGTTCAATGCCTTGTATCAATCCAAAATCTTGCCCACCGGTAGAATTGCTGTCGTTGGCATTGGTGGATTAGGCCATCTGGCGTTGCAGTTTGCAAGAGCTTGGGGATGCCATGTTACTGCCATCTCTCACAGTCCAGTAAGCAAGTGAAGAATCGAATGGGGATAGGATCTAATATCCCACGCAGAAAAAAGAGGAGGAGGCCATGAAATTTGGTGCTCACGATTTTCTTGATTCATCTAACTTTACAAAGGAATCCATTCAAGAACTCGAGAAATATGATGTCATCCTCAACACTGTCAGTGCAGACTTAGATTGGGACATGTACATGAACCTATTAAGACCGTAAGCAAAGTTATTGTCTATACTTTTCTCACAGATACTTATGGCCCTTGATCTTAGGAATGGTGACCTTTACGTGATTGGTGTCCCACATAGTGCTATTCAAATCAAGAATATTTTTCCGGTAATACAGGAGCAAATCGGTCTTCGAGGTGTTATGGTGGGTGGTCGCTCTGTGATCCCATTGATGTTGGAATTTGTTGCCAGACATAATATTAAGCCTATGATTGAAGAATATCCTTTGGTAACGAAACAGGAGCTAAAAAAAAACCATTAACCTTAGTCATCTAGACGCTTGAAGGTTTAACGAAAGGCATGGATATTTGCGACAAAAACAAAGCCCGTTACCGAGTTGTGCTACTCGCAGATAACTAGAATGTAATACGTTATCGTTTGTGCTACTGGCATGACATTGAGTTGGTTAATATTTTTATGCAGAGGTAGATTATTTAAGCCCACAAAAAAAAAAAAAAAAAGGGGAGTGATCTGAGCTGAATATATAGTTTGGTTTTGTGCCCAATGAGCATGATCTTATTACACAATTGTTTGTATATTGCATGCTATACAATTCGTAAGCTCTTCTTCTTACTATGCCTTGTTTTCCATCGAAAGATCCAGCACTTTTGAAAAAAAAAAAAAAGGAAGAAACCGGGCTCAAGCTGGCTTTTAAACATTCTTTGAGCCCATCTGGAACTGCAAGCTAAATTCAACTCTTCAATCGTCTTCGCATAACCTTAAGAATGAGAAGATGAAAGGTCAAGGATAATCAAAGAAATAGTGAATATAAAAAACGCTTATTTTTTGTTTTGTCTGTCATCCTTTAATTTTGATATGATGCAACCAACCTATAACCAACAATTTTGGTACTGAACTTTGGATACTTACTACAACATGAAAGCTTCATCAAACACCATTATCTCGCGTCAGCCTGATGAAGAGACATAACGATAATCGATGTTGACGAGAAAGAATTGTCCCGAACCTGGATAAGAAAAAGTTTCACAGTTTGAAGTATGCTGAGTATACACTACCCTCGGAAAACTCAGCGGCGAGACTTTCAAATTTTGATACCATACTTACTTTCCCCTCTCATTTTATTTCCTACTCTGAAACATAACCAACTATGCCTTTAAGTGACCTCATAAGAAAAACCTCGCTTGTTCGTAAGGAACTATCAGATTTTGTTCGTGGTGCCATCATTGGCCTACATGAGTACGGTGTCTCCAACGCTGTCATTTCACGACCAATGGACATTCCGTCGTCCACCATCAGTGATACAATTCAACGGTGGAAGAAGTTCGGCACAACGGACGCCAAGAAGAGAACTGGGAAACCAAATAAATTGTCTCAGACAGACGTACAAGCCCTCCGTTTAAGTGTCAGACGTGAATCAAAGCAGCCGTATGCATTCCAGCAAGCGGCTTTGGCAGCGGCTGGAGTAAACGTTCATTTAGACACGATTAGGAAGTACTTACGCGATGAGGGCTTTAGGTCGCGTAAGCCAGCAAGGAAGCCTGCCTTAACTGAAGCCCACAGGAGACGGCGCCTTCAGTTTGCATATCAACATCGCGACTGGACCCTGGAGCAATGGCGACATGTAGTATGGTCAGATGAATCCCGTTACATGGTCCGAAGATGCAGCGATGCCGGTGTCCGTGTGCTGCGTATGGACAACGAACGATATCAGAGCGGCATATCGTTCAAACAAGGAAGTTTGGCTTAGGAGCCGTTATGGTTTGGGGCTGTATTTGGGCTGGTGGACGCGGGCCACTTGTCGTCATGGATGGACACGTAAACCAGGAGGTTTATATTAAGTGCCTGGAAGACCATTTCCTACCCTGGTTGCAAGGTGTAACGGAAGAGGAAAAGGCAACCTTCATTTTCCAAGAAGACAATGCTACTTGTCATACTGGAAAGGTTGCCAGAAAGTGGAAAAGCAATCAGGGTATCATGGGAATGGAGTGGCCTGCACAAAGTCCCGATCTCAACCCCATCGAGCACTTGTGGCATGCTCTGGAGAGGCGTATTGAAGACAGGAGAAGTCATTTAAGCAATGCTAAACAGTTGATAGCTGTTCTCCATGAAGAATGGCAAAAAATAACATTCAGCGAATTGGAGACACTGGTTGAGAGCATGCCTCGAAGAATTGAGGCTGTCATCAATGCTAAAGGAGGACATACAAGTTACTAATAACTATACATAATAAATTCATAAACATTTTCTTTGATGTTTCCTTCATCTATGTTCGTGATTTGGATAGTTTCTTTGCAGTTTTATATGAGCTAGTGAAGATCAAACTTTTGCAGGTCTTTTTTTTCTGAAAGTAAAAAAATAAAGTTTCGCCGCTGAGTTTTCCGAGGGGAGTGTACTACGGTGGCCATAAGTACGGGCATACTTTGGAACATGATATTTCGTGTATTTGAGTGTCGCATCATCTAGATGCGGTTCCCATATGCTCCAGGTCTTCACGCGATGTTACCATTGCAATAGGTGGATTCATTACGGAAGAGAAAGGTCCATCCGAGATTCTGTTTTGTTATAGAGATATTCTTCTACAAACTGTAGGAGAGGCATTTTCAGTAAAAGGAAAGAAAAACACTCATATGTCTTGTAGAACATTGAACCAATAGCACATTTTAGATACAGATATCCAGTTCTATACCTGGAGAACCTTTGCGTTCCTTAAATCCCCAACAATCTCATCAACCTTGTGGTTTTCAATTCCGGCAGTTAAAGCTACGCTTTCTCTTTCGCGTACGATCAAAATGCACAGTAACTTGTCTGGTAATCGGCAATTCCTAATTTTGCAACGCCATCCTTGTTTTTTTTTTTTGTCACAGGGCACATGGGTTGTTGGATGGTTCTCTCCCACACAGGAAAAGGGTAGACACTGCCAGCATGGGGATATGCTTAGCACGCTTCTAGATGCCATTGTGGCAGTTTTCGTCGACGTACTGCATATCTCTGATGGTGTAGTTTGGTGTTCTCTGTCGGTCATGTACCTTTGTAAAGCTCTCTTGTCATTTTGTCTTGTTGCTCCCAAGGTGCCTTCAGGTCCTCCTTTACAACCCTCAATTCTTCACCGATGCCCTTTCTACTCTTAAACAGTGAAGAGAATGCTTTTAAACATAACTGTATTTTTTGGAGAAAACGGTAGTAACAAAAAAGAAGAGAGAGAGCTGTTTATTGGATGAATGCAATAATAATAAAAAATTGAACAAATCAAAGAGGACGAAAAGACCAAAGATGTCTGATCTGGAAGAAACTGACTCAACCACGTCAGGCCAACGACATACCGACTTAGGATACAATACGCCCTACCATGCAATCAATGTCATTTATATTTACGACATGTAGATGATAAGGAGCAGATGGTTGAATATACGAATATATGAGAATTGGTTCTCCCCGAAAAGGTTCGCCATAAGAAGAGCATTAAATGCTATGTTAACTAAGTACCTATTCTAGAGATTTTCGTTTTAAATTTGTTTAATTTGTCACAGACCTGTTAATATTTTTGAGTCCATTTAGATTGGTTCAGGTCATGTTAGGTATGCTGAGATGCGCTGAGACCAGCTTAGATTTGTGACAGATCACGCTAAATTTGTTCAGATGGGTTGCGATTTGTGACAGACAACCACAAATCATTTCTCGTTGTGAAAGTTGCATACTATCATGAGCATATACATAGCAAATGAGGTGTATTGTACAAGGAAATAATTTTGTAAGTTTACCAGCATTTCAGACCTTTCGAAAGGTAAGAAAAAGTTTCTCGTCCACGATGCGTAGGGGCCAGGCCAAAGAACACTTTAGTACACCGTAGGGCACAGAAAGCCTCAGCGGTGCCCCAGGTATTCTTGGGATGCCAGATTTGGCGTCTGTATCACAAGATCTGACTCAGGCCCCTTATCGTTGGTTCCCGTCGTGGTAACTTCATATGAAAATAACTGTCGATAGCGTTGGTAGAGCTTCGTGCGCATTTTATATTTTGTTGTTTTATCAGATGGTTCGAATGTACAATCTCCTGTTGATCCGATCTGAATGGAACAATATGTTTCAGAGAGTTCTCACGCCGGCGTTGATTATAACAAGAGAGTCAAGTTAGGAAACATCGATCAAATGGATTGGCCTGTGGTATTAGACCTCCTCCAGACCGATGTGGCCATGGATAGAGAGGGTTCCTAGGACTCCATGAGATAGAAAGTGGCCCCAGTGCTTTTTTCACTACTAGTTTTAATGGTGGAGTATATGAATCGGAACACGAAAATTAAGTTCCTAATTTACTTTCCATTGCAAATCAACACATTACATTTGCATACGCACAAGCTACTTCTCCTCGCCGCGTTTGCTTTAGGTGAGATCAAAGCTTAAAAAGATAGTTGGGGTAATACTCATAGTTTAATCTCGAAACCAGTTGTCATAAGTAGCTTATGTAAGAGCCAAACATGTTTATTCCTATCATTATCAAGACATTCTACCGATAGTATAGGAAATCTGCTATCTACTATTTAACTTGTAATCCTAATTGTACCAATCATACAATGTAAACTAATAGCGCAGACAACTAGGAGGAGCTATATTTTTTCACTTAGTAAACGTAAGAGCTTCACAGGATTTCCTTGCCTACCTCTCCGAAACACGATACCAGCCATACATTTGGCCACAAAGGACATCCCTTACGAATGACCCTCAGATTCCCAAAAGGCGCGGTCTACCAGACAAATACGCCCCATTCAAATAGGAAAGCCGACCGGACGAACATCCTTGAATATTGATTAGAATACTCAAGTCATTTCAAAAGATGAGGAAAATGGAAGCAAGTAGAGGGAACATTTGATCATGCTTACCTGATGACCCCAGCCAAAAGGCGATTGCAAATCACGTGAATATGGTCGGAAAAAATTTGTTGCAGTGACCAAAATGGCCATTGTTTCCTCTTTTACTAACGTCATGAAGGATCGCGATATTAAAGTAAGCCATAAAAGTTTTAGGTGTATACTAGTAGCTAACCTACTAGAGTAGAAATTTAATATGTATCATCGCTACATCGACTGGGACAATGTGGCAAAAATGTGCAATAGAGTAAACACGTTCGACACACGCAGAGTAACTATGGTATAATTCACATTCAAATTTTTTCATTCAAATAGAAATACGAAAAACGGATGACGTTACTGTGATATTCTGTTTGGAGATTGATAACGACTTAGTGTACGTTGAGACTCTTCGATAGTGTTTATTTATTTTGTTCCTATTGATTTTATACTGGGAGCGGTGTTTTAGAATAATACAATTTGTACACCGATTGTCCAATGATTTAGATGATCTATCTTCTGTGAGGTGTGTATGTAAATATCGTGTTGTATTTTGCTACGAAATACGACAGTTACGCCAAGCGGAATCGTTACGGCGTGCCATGTTTCAAGATCTAGATTTCATCCCTGAAGCGCCATCTGTCTCGCCCGATGTCAACATCTATGCTAGTGATAATGACTCTACCTCTGCAGTACTTGCCGTCACCTTCGATGCCCATGCCACGAGGGAAAAGGTCAAAACATATCGAAAACAACATAAATTTGAAATGGCAGATGAAGAGTAAGCCAAAGAAAATTGTAAATTGGGAATATGTGGTGAATACGTAACGCTCAATATTTACCTGGTCCCTATAGCCTTATGAAACATGGTATTTTCGATTTGGTGAGAACACCCACAAGTCGTGGAATATTGGCTGTCCTAGACAATCAGCTCGACACACTATATAGCATTATTCCTTCTATTCCTATCGATCCAGCGGCGCAGAGCGCGAGGACCATTGCAACGAATGTATTAGACAGCTTGGTAAGCTTCTTACGTTATAAAATATTGCAAGACGAAAGCTCACACGCAAACATGTATGACATTTGATGTAAAGGACTTCAAAAATAAGAACGCACACCTTCTCTCGTCGACGTTAAAAAACACTATCAAGAGCGAATTGTCACAGTGCACCAGTGCGGATGAAAAACGCGTCCTTAAGGTTATAAGCGTATAGTAGGTTGATAGTACCCAGGTCAACGCAGCGAAAAAGAAAGCTGAAAACTATCCTTTGTTATCAGCCACGAGCAACTCCATAACGACGGTGTCAATGACTTAGAACAGAGGCAATCCGAAATCAATTACATTGCATCATTTTTGCACCCACTGTTTAAACGGCTCCTGAAGAATGATCACAACTTGAAGATGATGTGGTATTATTATTTGGCGATGTCACTTAGCACATGATCTTAACCCTTTTTTTCCCTTATTTGCTTGTAGGGGCGAAGTCAAACTTCTGGCTGCCAAACATGTAACTGATATTCAACTTTCGGATACTGAACGATGAACTGCTGGTCCTAATATTGATGCGATCATAACTGATACCGAATCGTCTTATGAGGTGGGCATTATCGAGGTGTCTCGTGCCCCTCTCGTAAAGGACCACAGCCACTTTATCCAAGATCGTAACAAGATTGCGATCAATCTACGCAAAATGTTGAAGTACATATCGCAGAAAAACACCGGTGCAAATTTTAGCGTTATTAGAGGCATTCGCCTCCTGGGTATCCAATTTTACAGTACGTGGAACAGGAAGCTAACTATTGCATTATACAAATTAACTAATTAATTAATTAGACGGTCAAATGTTTATATATTCGATGTCCATGCCAGCTTGGGGAATCTATGTATTCCAGCTATCTCGGAAAGTCGAAATGCCAGTATCTATCAAAAGAATAAAACGAACGATGCCAAAATTTATTGAAGCATTGTGGTACCTGAAGGTAAGGTTGGCGTTATTTAGCTTGCCTTTCTTTTATTGGTCAGTCGCTTAACGTACTGATTCATTATGATATGTAGTCATCCCTGCTCTCCACGACAGCTGCGTTGGACCAGTTGATCCTAGAAGTAGACTCGGTTTCCTCGTCGGAAAACTCTGTGACGAACTCAGAGGAAGCACGACCACGAAAACGACAGTGCGTCCGTCGCCGATAAAGTTGCTCATGTATCAAGTATTCATTGCCGTCACTATCATCGAACATAATCAAAATAGTCCAGGAACAGTATCCGGTTTGCTTCATCCTTTCTTATTTTTTTTCCCTTCATCATCTTTTACATTTTCCCTTTTACACCCTATTCCATGCACAACACCTTTCCTTTTCTTACCATTTTTTGCCTGGTGCACTGCCTGCAATGCACTAACGATAAAAATGAATATGCAAGACTCGGGCGCTTCTAGTGAGTAAAAATGTGTGCTTGATTCATATCATTTCAAAAAGAGTGCATTGATTAAAAAAAAACTGGACTGAGTCCAATGCGAAATTCACTGAGGAAAGTAAATGTGTACCGCCTAATGTAATTTTGCACTGGTTGGCCGATATCAAAGTATAGTCCAATTCTTACAATTTCAGACCCAAACCTCTATAGTGCGCGAAATTATCTTTACTGTTTTAAAATCACTGAAGCTTCTACAAAATCGTGGACTAATCTTGAAAAAACCTTACAAAAGAGAGAAAATTCAAGATCTTTTCCCATACTACTATATTTGATAGGTTCTAACTTCCAATGAATTTATTAAAGATTTGCCAAATGTATGATGTTGCACTACAAGGTCAAACCGACGAGCCAGACAAGGATGTCCCTCAGTACATTCATTGTTCCTATGTGTTTTCTTAATGGCACAGTATAGCATGACCTGCCCAGCGCTTTGCTCACTGTGAAGATGCACAAAAGCATACCATTCCTGGCCACGGTACATGACATGTACTCTGACTGTCTCGTAGTACATATTTTCATTTTCATCCTTGTTCTTGATTTCTAACAGCTGAAAGCCCTTTATCTAGGAATGATTATCATACGTACAGTTCATGTGACGTTCGCAAATGAAGCAGACCTTATTAGAGATCGTCATCATGTTTCTCAGATGTCTAGTTGCTATATTTCCAATGCTATGATCGAGATAAATTCTGTTGCAGTTGGAAACTACCTATACAGTAGATTTATTTGCAAATGCTCGTTCATGAGAATCCATTGACCATTTCTCAAAGAAGACAGGGTGTATGAGGGCAAGGAGGGCATGCTGCTGCGCTGTGCATTAACTTCCACTGATCCGGGATCGGTCCAATACTACATATTAGCAAACCTCTGTAAAAAATGTAAGACCTTATCTAAAGTAATAGCCGGTCATTACCTGTGGAGGTTTAAGAACATATAGACACTTGTTGACCAAATGTATTACCTGCGTAATTTACTTGCGTGGCAGGTTTTTTTTTGTTTTTTGTTTTGTTTTCCTTTTCTTTAAAATGGTCATGTTAAAACGTACTCGTGAGCACTATTTAACTGTCCTACAGCAGTTAATGAGGAACTGTTCCGGAGGGTTGAGGGTCTCTAGCCCTAAAACTACATCGTGCTTAAAGTGGCATTCATACAATAACCAAGCGTGGGCATATAGGCCACATTTGGAAGTACAGCAGTTCAACTGATCCAACCGCTACTTTCGTAGGTGAATGGGACTATGGACTATTACTGTGGTGTTTTCATACCTTTACATGCAAAATGGACTTACAAACGATGACAATGGCGAACATTTACGGCCCTCAATCTGCGGAGGATTTGCATAAGATCGCGGGTTATATAATCTCTTTCAGAACATGCGATAGCTGGACTTGGGGATTCAATATGCATGACAATAACGATACTTCGTGCAATGTGTAGGTAAAGGGTAATATCTATTGCTATTTCTGTGAGTTTACTTTCGAGATCGTAGTCTGTTTTTTTTTTTTTGACATTTTAGTGAAATGCTTTATTTGCAAGCTATATTGCTTATCTTTTCTCATAGTGGTTTTCGTTAGTCATGATCACACCAGGGGTTTAGATCTTTAGTTCTTGAAAATAGCATCATCTCGGCTGATCATGCGAACTAATCGTTCACCAACCTCCGGTTCGACTTCAGTGCAGTCTGCTGAAACGTTTACAGCTGTCCCCATATTCCATGTATTGTACAGATGTTTTGTCTTGCGAAAGGATAGGTTTCGTCTTGAAACTGATAGTTAGATCCATTTATGCATAAGACAAAAAAAAACGACTTACATCAGACACCATTGAAGACGAAAAACATATCTCCAGATCCGTGGTTTCCTATCCGACCCAAATAGTTTCTCACTTTCTTTCACGTTTTTCGCGAGAGCAGGAAGGTGTTTCTTAGAAGGGTTCTTTCCTTTCATTCGCTCAAACGGTGTTCCCTGAAGATATCTGCTCATAGTACGAGAGTATATATCTATAACAGGGCTCATCATTCTAAACCCGACAATGAAAACTCTCAGTACTTCTAATTGGTGAACATGTTTGTGCCTACCTCCCATAGCCATAAAATTCCCCGCTGCCGGTAATACTGAAGATTAAGTAGACTTCTAATGCCGTCTATGCAGTCTTGACATTAGATGGCGTTGCTTACAAGGGTTTGAGGATACTCGCCTCAAACACGTCATTAAGGTATTCCACCTTCGTTCGCGGGACGGACCAATAACCGACTTCAGCACTATAATCAACATCCTGTAGTGCCCATGGTTTTAGAATAATGTAGCGAGCTCCGATCCTTGGGGTCGGAGAAAATAAACTGGATGGTGGGCATGTTATATGGTGGTCATGCTGCATGAGATCAAAACTATACCAGGGATACATGAAATTGGATTGATGGTAGGCATTTACGTTTGGCATCACATACATCTGATGCTCAAAGCTTCCAATGACAGGATGGGAATACAGGCCATACACATCTACGCATTGTGGAGCAAGTACGTCATTGAAAGTGTTACCTTGATTAAACGTTATGCCGTGTTGCATGTGAGTAATTTGCTGTCTGCAAATGTCCTGCAGGATGGCCATAGGAAAGCCTGAATCGTAGATATTTCATTGCTGACCACACATACCTCATCAACAGGCCAGCATTGCAGGACCGAGCCATCAAACGCTATGCCAATGCTTAGTATACAGACATTCAAGAATAAAATAAAGTAGAAATCGAGGGCACACCCATCTTATCGAATTGAAGGATGCTTTTCATCATTGCTTCACGTGTGCGATACGTAATGCGAGCATAGTGCTCGTTGCGTCGGTATTGAATGTGCTGACATCAAATTAGCCAACCGTCATTTCTATGCATACGACTTACTAATATATCAACGTTGTAAAACAGCTCCTGTACATCCTTGAAACTCACATTTTCTTTAAAACAACCTACCCACATCGACGCCGCCTGTCCTTTATCTATGAAGAGATCCATATTGCCCTCTTCAGACACCTGTGCTACTTTGTTTTCTTCGATTGATGAATAATAGAGTCTCGCAGCTTCCGTTGCAGACAAACTTTGTCCCGATCCAGATGCTTCTTTGAAGAATTTCAATGCCGCCTTTTTCCAGTCCTGCCAACTTTTGCATCCAACTTGCTTTCCTATGTCTGCAGACGGTACTTGTTCTTTTTCTGCAGAACCTTTTTTGCGATGATCGTGCTGTTCCACGTCTTTAGGAGAACAAGTACCATGTGCTGGCTCGTCGTCTCTTTCTGGAGAAGATACTGGAGGATACACGAAAACACTGCCACAGCTGGACCATGACTGGTGTTGGCTTCCGCATGCTTCCGTGTCAATATCCAGTGGTAAGGATACCTGATCGATAGCACCATCCGCTACATTTGTACAGTTATTTCTGAAACCAAACGCGCTGGCGTTACGCTGCGACATACAAGAGTAACTGTAGGAAGTCGGTGCTGACGTTCCATAAAATGCTATTTCCTGTTTTTCTTTGCTTGCAATGTTCAAGCTGCGAATTGTACAATCCTCGTGTAAATGAGAATGCATTCCAGGCCGACAGGGGATTGGTGACGAGTGATAATTTTCGCTGACATGCATCGTACTGCTGCTATCGTCATGTAGGAATACGTCGTCGTCGCCGTCGACTAATATCTTTAAGCTTTCGGAACCGGAGGAATCACATCTCTCTAAGTTCCTGCTGTAGATATCAGGATGAGGCGATCGAATGCTTGCGTCGTCTTCTGAATCAAATAGTAAAGGATTGCCAATCACAGCATCCCAATCTTCCTGTACTTCTGTACTCTGCATTGTCGACATCTGAAAAGGGTCAGACACGTTTGCCGAACTGTCGTTATTATGACACGACATGGAGCGTTTCTCGACTTGTCCACCTCGTTATACTGTGCGTTTGCAGGGGAAGAATAAAGTTCCTTTATCCATGGAACCTGATAAGGAAATTATGCGACGCGGCTGCAAGTCACTGACACAGGAACCACCTTTCCAGGAACAACAATCAAAGTCCAATAAGCTTGTCCTAAGCGCTAGCAGATTTCTTTCGCCATAGCGGGGGATTCTGTTCTGTAGTAGTAATTCAAAGATTAAGACCAATTAAAAGCATATATTATGCGTCAAATGGTCCGTGCGTCCTGCAAACCAAAGGACATGTCGCACACACGTGTTTAAAGGATGAATAAAAAACTCAAAACTACAGCGCTCTTCCTATCTGTTTGGAGGCAACTACTAATGTCTTTGTGTGGTTGGCTAAACCTTTTGCAAGGCAATGCATTTCATTTTTGCCTTGGACTTTACATAGGAAATAGGTTTTTTTTTTTTGCATTGTATGAGGATGTTCCGGGAACATAGGCTTGGTTCATTGTGCTCTGGATAAGGAAATGCTCTACCCAAAAAAAAAAAAAAAAAGAAAAGAAAAACCAGTTAAAAAGGAAAACCGCTCCTTTTCTTTTTTTTCTTCGGCTCTGTTTCATAAACTATCCCCGGTACGTACTGGGATTAATTATAAACGCACTCATGTCTATCGATGTATTATTAAGACCAATGGTCGCTAAACCTTGAAAATGATTTATGCCATCGACTATTTTTCTCTTCCCCGCCGAAATGCTGCGGGGGTGGCACCCAAAACCTGTGCGGGATAAACCCTTCGGGGGTAAGTAAGAGAACATCTAAGTATATGAGGTAGTAACCATGAATGAATTTTTACGCTACTCTAAATACATTTTGTGTCCGCCGAAGAATCAAGTCCAAGTTTTACGGTTTTATCGATGACACATATTATTTTCTTTCTTGGCGTAAACTTTGCCTTTCAAGGACACAAGATTTATTCAGTAAACAGTACAAAAGGGATTATGTCGACATTTGACGTGTCCGTGCTGTTAAAGTTTTGGCTAGTAGTTGTTGGCATTGGTCGAGAAAGACCCGTAACATCCTACTAGTGTCACCATTTCAAGGGCTACTGCGACCGAAAAATGAACATAGCCAAGAACATGTCTCAAAAATTGTTTATACTATCACAACGATGCGTATGGTAACCATCTGGTCTTTGCGGTGGGCCATAAGCAATGACCCATTAAACGACACGGAGGTCTCCTCTGCCAGGAATCAGTGATTAGTATATTCATTTTTAGTTTTCGGCCTTGTTCTAACTCCTCTTCATCTCAGAATACCGCTGCGGATCATGCAACACAAACAAGGATCGCGAGAATGTTTCCCAATGGCCACAGGGAAAACCATCGCAGGACGGAGATATTCTTTGTATAGACTATAGATGTGGTTCACACCGACTTTACGGTTTGAAACAGTTTTTGTTAATTGAACAGATGTTTTTCACGCTTGTACCCTAGGGACCTGCAACGTTTACGTGGGAAAAAGAGGAACGATACACAAAGTCATCGTGTCCAAAGGCAGTCCCTTCCTTATCCAGAAATTGGGGGGGGGATGTCTGTACAAGTACCTCCTGACAAAAAGTTCGATAGCAAAACCCTATTTAGACGAAAACAGACGATGGCAGATCTCCCTCTTTGTCCTTTTCATTCATGCCCGAGATTCGCATACAACCCCGCGACGTGTATGAGCATTACGTCTATATACAACGACCCGGTATAACTATACAATGGCAATTCTCGACCAAGAAGAAAAATATCTCGTTTGGCCTGTTCTACCGAGCAGGACCTCCTATGGCAGGTTCCAAGGCGTCGTCAGCAATGGCTCAACATTCACCGGATGACACCTCATGCCCAACAACCACAGGCGCCTATAAACTAGCAAAACAACGCAAATCTTCTCTACCCTTGATTTCAACACATTGCAACAGTAGTAACTGTGATGATGGTGAGGATGAAGATCATCCTTTCATGTCCGCTCAAATTTCACCTATTTCGGCGAATTTTCCCGAAAATACAGCCGAACGACCGGATGTGAGACGCACCTCGCTGTACATGCCTTCGAGTTTATCATCCCATATCAGTAATCACGAGTTTGCTGGCGCACGCAGACGAAAATCAATGGCTTCCATGAATCTAATTGATAAGGATTTTATCGAAATCATCCCCATCAAGCATGTGAACTCTTCCTCCTCTGAGCCGGTCTCAGGGTCGTACAAAGCAGAAGAACCTGGAAATTATGTACTGATTTTTGGTAAATCAGAGAAAAAGACGTGATCTATTTGGCATGTCTAAACGGGAGCTTGAACAGACAATACGTTTTCGCGAAACACATCCAAAACGTTGACGTTTTCTGTATCGACAGATGAAGAGGACGATGTCGAAAATCAAACCAAACCGCCATGTGATATGAGCGGCTGGCTATTGAAGAAAAGACGCAAGCGAATGCAAGGTATACATAACGGAGATTCTGTTTTGAATTTTCTGTCGTTTATGGTTCATTTTAGGTTGGGCGAAAAGATGGTTCGAGTTACTGCCGTCGGGTATCTTGACATACTCCGTTAATCCGAATGCCATCAAACGCGGATCCATACAGATCCTGTTATCAACAATTGCAATTTATCCAAAACGACGTACAATCCATGTAGACTCCGGCACCACTATTTATCACTTAAAAGCGCTTACGTCGGAAACATTTGAAACCTGGATCGACTGTTTCCGAAGGCGACGAGCACTTTGCAGCAACAATATTAACCCAGACATGGGGATTCTTGTCGATGGAAGTTGGGTCTTGGCAGATAGCGAGTTGCACACCCCACCCACTATGACAGTGCATGAACCGGAGTACCATGACATAGCGCAGGGTCTCACCAGATTAAACGAGGAGATCAAGATACTCAGCGATACAGTGGACGAATTAAAGGGAATGTTGGGAGCGAAGACCAACGGTAATGATCCACTATTAGGTTTGATCACCCCCACCACATCACCATCCAAAAAACGATTCCCATTCAAGCGTGCATCAAGTAGCCTTTCTGCACCCATCCCTAACAGTAATCATCCGGTGCAAGACGCCTCACAAATCGAGCAGTATGTCCAACAGCATGCTCAGCAGTACGTCGTCTGTGAAAAGCTGGTTCAGGCAATCAAACGGTTATCCGATGCGCGGGACCAGATCTCCGAATCCTTGGAAAGACAACAGCGTTACTGGCAAACGAATTCTTCCCCTTCTCCTGTATCAGGCACGTAGCCATTTTTCTTTTTCTGGACATTGTCCTTTTTCTCACACAACCATATAGAAGGGTTTCTAAAAGGAGGAGACTCTGGTTCACGTCGATCGCCTAGTTTTTATTCATATCGCACTTCTACCCAGTCGGATACCTTTTACGACGCCGAAGACTTTGTCCTTAGTGGCGACGATGAGGAGGAGGAGGATGCCGTTGTTACAAATGATGTACATGGATCGGATGGTGAGGATGAAGACGAAAGTACTGAAGCAGGTAAAAAAGAAATCTGGACTATGTCATTAATATCAACTTCTGGTTTGTTTTTTCTTTTCTTTTCAGCGTCTTGTCAGACATCCACCATCACAACGAGCAAGCACGTTACTCGACGTGCCTTGCTTCCCCATCCGGTCGCCGGACACAGTGTTTCACCTCTCTCCATTCTTCGAAAGCATGTTGGCAAAGACCTATCTACCATTGCCATGCCTGTTAGTCTCAACGAGCCGCTGAATCTATTGCAACGTCTCTGCGAAGAATTGGAATATTCGGAGTTACTTGATAAGGCGTCGGGCATGGATGATTCCTTGGATCGTTTGATGTACGTAGCCGTATTTGCTGTCTCCGGTTATGCATCTTCTCAGTATCGAACTGGGAGGAAGCTGTTTAATCCTATGATGAGTGAGACATACGAATGTATCCGACCTGACAAAGGGTTCCGATTTATATCGGAAAAAGTGTCACATAACCCAAATATTATGGCGGTATGAAGGCATTTACGGTACATGGCGAAATTAAAGCAATCGTTTAACATAGTGCCATGCCGAATCTAAATCGTTCCAATTTCAACAGTCTTCTCAAGGAAAAACAAAATTCTGGGGTAATACCTATGTCTATAGAAAATGTGATGTGCTAATGCTTCAGCCTTGTAGGCAAATCCATGGTAAAAATAGAGTAGCATGAGGTATGAGTGAGTTGAAACGTTGTTAGGAACTTATTTCTGAGGGAGCTGTGCGAGTGACATTATCGGGACATGCTGATCATTTCACATACAACAAGCCGTCCAGCTGGATACGTAACATGATTGCCGGATCAAAGTATCTTGAGCACGTGGGTGAAATGCGGGTCACAAACCATGCCACTGGTGAATATGCTATTGTCACATTTAAGGAATCTACTGGAGGGGGATTCTTTGGCGGAGTTCCTACAGATCGCAATGGGGTGGTTATCTATCTTTACAATCCTGCCGGAGAAAAAAGACGTGAAGTTGTTGGCAAGTGGAGTGACACGTTGTCTGAAGTCATTGGAAAAGATCAGTACGCGGTGCTGTGGAGATGCGTACCCCCTGAATTGGAAAACCATCAAGATTACTATGGATTTACTAAATTCTGTATGGAAATGAACGAGATTACCGAAATAGAGCGAGGAAAACTCCCGAAAACAGACTCACGATATAGGCCTGACCAGCGCTTATTTGAGAATGGTAATACTTTCTCTTTGCATCTTTTTGTTCCTGATCTGTACGTGATTTATGTTCTAGGCGACGTTGCGGCGGCAGATGACGAAAAATTGCGCGTAGAACAATTGCAACGCGACAGGCGACGAAAGTTTGAGATGGAGGGTAAACCATGGACACCTTTGTGGTTTGAGTTAGGATCAGATCCAACCGCCGAAACAGAAACGTCTTGGCAGTACAAAGGTGGTTATTGGGAGGCAAGAAATAGCGGTCAGTGGCCAGATGAAATGTTACAATTGTGGTAAAACTATGTATGGCTTGTAAAACTTGATGGAATTTATCCTTGGATCGACTTTGGACACATGACCGATGTTTGTGATGACTCTATTCGTATCGGAAAATTCTATAGCAGGAGAAATAACCAGCATGGTCATAGATGAATTAAATACTTTAGTTTACTATTTACTCTTAAACTCCACAAGTACCGGTATGAGGAGCATGTTAAAAAATAATTAATCGATAGAAAAGAAAACCATAGATGTTGACACGGGAGTTCGAAGTAGCTTTTGTAATTCAGAGAGTGTCCAGGTTTATCCATTTTTTTTATGATAATACATCAATCCAAGATTAATTTGCGCATTTCCATGCCTATTTTCAACCGCCTTTAAGTTATTCAATTACCTTAACGTAGCTTTGATCCATAGCTTGCTTATGTCTGTGCATATTTCCAAGTTTATGTATGTATCAGCAATTCCCATATCAGCTGGCTTTTGGTACCATTCAGACGTCGTGTTGTAGTCTTTATTCACGTCCTTCCCGAAATAATACATATATCCATTTCGAACATATTGATTTTGTTGCTCAACTAATTTTTCACTCATGTTAGCATTGTCGTTATTGTCTTGGTTTGTCACATCTTTATTTCCGTGATCAAGCCTTTCTTCTTCTACGCTAGCATCGTCAGTTTCATCCTGATCTGTACTACTCTCCCAATGTTTGTGTTAACCTACATATTAAAGAACCTGAAAAAGTTTATTCAAACGTGCTTACATGCACCGCGTGACACCTGAAGGCAATGACGAAATATCTGCACTATTTACAAGAGATGGAGAACCTCATGAAGTAATTGTTGTCAAGGCTATACAATTTTGTCATGCCAAGAACGACGTACTGGACACCAACAATCGTTGAATAACTTTAATCTGCTTTTTACATATTCTTCCGGTGCTTCATACACAGCGAACTAGCCAAGTATCTGGGGGGGGGAAATAAAGATCGTTTTTTTTTGTTTTGTTTTGACAGTAAAGTAAAGCCATTCTCGCCTTTTTAGGCTGCTTGTTCCTGCACACCCTTTGTGCAAGTCATCCATCCAGTTTTTATCGAAAAGCTTGTAGGTATTAGTGGTAGTCTTTAAAGGGGCGTTTCTGGGTTCTCAGTAACCGAAATAGCGCGTATCGTGCAGCATAGATTTCATGCAGGTTGAGGGGAGTATGCAGTTTCAAATGGGCGCTCGTGACTTCCCTGTGGATGTTCAGCTGATCCATATCCATGAAGACTTTTGACATTGGATGACCTAACGTCCTGTTTCCTTTTTTGTCTTTACGCAACATTTATAGTGCACTGTAGAAATGAAAGATCTTGTCTGGCTAGATTGTGATCCTGGTAATGACATATGATGCACTGTACATGGCGTGGGCTGACATGCATTGTGCAGGTCACGATGATGCATTTGCTATAGTACTAGCAGGTAATTTCCCCTTCTTCCCGAAAAAATAAAAGAAAAGGGAAGGCACAAAGTTAACTTTCCCTACAGGCTACAACCCACGCCTCGAATTGCTAGGAATTTCAAATGTATGGCGTCATTTTGACAAAACCATTGCATTGATATTAACTTCGGTTTGTACAGACGCATGGAAATCAGACCTATGAAAAAACGCTGCATAACGCCGCTATGTTTACCAGAGCAGCGGGATTGAAGGATATTAAAATTGTTCCCGGTCAAGCAAAGGTAACATGTGGTTTGAGGGAAGCTGCACCCTAACTCTTCGGAAAAGCCGATCATGCGGCCCACGTTGACAGCACCTGCTATTCACGGCGAATCGGGGTTGGATGGTCCAAGCAGCTTGCCGGAGATGGACCCCACGTATATATTAAATGACAAGAAGGCTGTACTCCATCTACACGAACTACTTTTACAATCCCCTCGGAAAGTGAATCTGATAGCCACCGGTCCATTGACAAACTATGCCCTGTTACTGACTTTATTCCCGGAGGTTAAACCTAAAATTGAAAAAATTATTTTCATGGGTGGTGCTATTGGTCCTGGCAATTGGTCACCAGCAGCCGAGTTTAATATGCTGGTAAGCCTTTTTTTCCCCCCCCCCAGTCAGAATGTACTCATGTTGTTCTCTGGTCGTAGGCTGACCCGGAAGCAGCACATATTGTGATCCATTCAGGTTTACCAATTTATATGATTCCACTCGAAGTGACGCATAAGGCTCTCGTTACAGAGACTGTTCTATCGAAAATGGACGAACGACTTGGACAGACAGTCTTCTCCACTTTTGTTAAAGATCTTATGCTATTTTTCAAAATAATGTATGAGACAGTTTTTGGATTTTACGACGGGCCACCATTACATGATCCTTGTGCTGTCGCTTACTTGATTGCACCAGAGATCTTCACGATAAAAGCAATGCACGTTGAAGTGGTAACAGACGATGGAAAAACGCTTGGTCAAACGGTAAGTCAAGACTGTCATCCCGAAAACTTTAAACTTATGCGCCCCGCAAAAGGTGTGTGACATTTACAACAAATCATCGATTCGCAATGTCCATGTGGCCACAGATATCAATCAGGATATCTTTTTCGAGATGATGCTGGATGCATTATCTATAGCCAATAGTCGATCCCCGATGAACACCGCCTAAAAAAAGTAGATAAGGACAGCTTTCACTTTCTGCCGTAGATGAATAAGTATTCCTAGTCTATAAGCTTTGCAAGTATTCATGGAATGATGGAATAATTTGTACTGCGGTTTTTCTCTAGTCTTGCTTAGTTTATTGCTGATGGCGTTCACTCCAAGAACCGTATCTGCGGAGATCATGTTAAAAAAAGGCCAATGGACGACGCGCGCCTGCAACAACTGTATCCCGAGAACTTTTTTTTCTTTTTGGCGGCAACCAAAAATGGGAGGCTGTCACACCTTTCTTGAGAGATAAGTTGCAAAGAAGCAATAAACAAATAATGCATTGTTTATAATTGACAGTAATGTACGATGATGATCTTCTTGCATAAATTTTGCTTCGTAAAGTCGGGCGCGCATGAGGATCATGAACAATCGTCAGGTTCATACATTACTGAGAGAAGCCTTTGTAAGCATCATGTTACTGTTTTGCTATTTTTCTGAGCACTGCTGAAAAGAATTGATGCTATGAGCTTCTATTCTTCGTCTTCGTCTTTGTTTTTTCTTTTAACAGAGTGATAGAACAGTTGGATCGCATAAGCAGCGAGAATTGAGTTCTTATAAACACTACAGTCTCATAACATGCACATTTACTCTACATAATATAGAACATCGTGGTTGATGTAATTCACGTAGACACGCTTCTGTGGGTATCCTTCCGTTGAATCAAAAATGCGCTCATTTAAATCTGATTGTCTCGGGCATGAACATGTCTTTTGAAACTGTAATAGTTGGAACACGTATTATAATCATCCAAGCGATGGACGATCCAGTCGCAAATTGTATTGCATTTACAACGATGAAAGAAAGGTTAATCAGGCATCAATGAACTAAACCTTGTGTGAATTCACAGTACGGTCAAACTCGAACAAAGAGGACATCATTTGTAGTATTCTGTTATAGTGCCATGGAGATTGACTTGAATGTTTCCAGCACTTTTCCGTATCTTGACTCAAATCACTTGTCGATCCCGTGTTTGTAAGGAGTCAAGGTTGTATTGTGCAATTGGATCTCCTTCAATTGCTTTGGAGTAGGTAATGTATGCTTTTCGAGCGTTTCTTTTTGGGTTCGTTATCAATTATGCTTTTTCTAGAGGTCATCGATATTGGAAAATTCCCGCCAGTTAACTCTGCATGTGCGTTTCAGATGCTTTCAGTATCCGCAGACTATGTAGTGCACGATAGGGTCTCCGCAAGTGAGTTGATATTTCACAGAATTTTGCGCTAGTCGAAATAAATTCTGCGTCAGACAAATTCTAAGTTTGCACTGAAACACGAGTCAATTAGCACCATTTTAGCATATGGATAAGATTGAACTTACATGAACTTGGTTCGGTATGACACAGAATTTATCTCGCCCAACGTAAGCATCCATGGTGGTGAGCATCTTTGGTAATACGTTGATAGATAATTTTACTTACCCCGAAGGTATTCCCGTCATACGACGGGGACCGCCGCCGTACCTTCCAAAGGTAGAACGGGGTATAAAGGAAAGCAAACAGTATTGCATTGACTGTTTTTATGGTCGAACGGCGGTAATGTTGAACCTGTAAGCATCCTACTAATGCCAGCTAGAGCAATGCAAGTTGCAGCCTCCACGTCGCGGTTCATCGTATTGCGTCCCACTTTGAACCGCGGACAGTTCGAATTCATACACACCGAACTACCGTTCACCGATATCGTTTTCATTTTTCCATTTACTGATTCATGCCGTTTTGGATGTCGTAACTGAGAAAAACAAGCCGAACACGTTTGGGACGTCATGTGCTCGTTCGTGATGCCTACGGTTGCATATCGGCGATGCACTCCTCTCATTTTCTTTCCACCTCGTCTTGTGTGACCACCTATCCGCGAACCAACACCTGTTTCAGCTGCCCCGATGCACATAACTAACCGACACTTTTTCCTGCGAGTATTCTGATCTCCAGCACCAATGAATTTCCTTTCCTCACTTCCTAGCATATCGTACGCCAATCTAGTCCGGATCCGTTGTGTGCGGATTTCTTTGTTGGCACGGTTTGAATGATAAAAAAAATCGTAACACCTCCCTGCTCTCTGTGGCAACCTAAATTAACGGAATTAAACTCAACACGTAGCCAATAAAGGGCACAACACGCTACCTTATGTGCATCAAACACTTCTTGTGCGCTTTTGGCTGTTTTCACCGTATTTTCTGACAGCAATTTTTCCACGTTCTTCACAGCAGAAGTTTTTTTCTTATATAACGGCGAATTAGAGCAAAATGAGGAAGCTCATTAGTTTACCTTTCGTCTTTGTCGCTTTGATCTGTGCTGTCTCGCTAAT
>JNEV01001135.1:0-14255 GCA_000697495.1 Saksenaea oblongispora B3353 | reverse complement strand
AATCCAGGGAGATATATTTCGAACTATTTAACATGAGCAAGATAGGATATCGGAAAGTCGAAAGTCTAGAAACTAGCAAGTCAGTATTTTGGTAAGAATACACAGCGCTTTGCAACTGTTCTTCAATGTTTCTGTAGGGATAAGATAAGAACCGATGGAGTAGATGTGGAATTTATCTTTAAGCGCCCTAAACGCGGATCCTCTTCAAATCCCTTGACACCGACAGATCTACAAGACCTTGCGCAGGACGCCTGCGTTTGGGGGGTTGACCCTGGGGTCACTGACACTTTTGTGGCTGTTGATGGTGATGGGACGGAGCCTCATCGGATACGCAAAACCAGTACTGTCGGGTATTACGATGTATGCGGGTACAACAATGCGACACGGTTACGGAAGAAGTATATGGACGAAAATCCTGAAGTCAAAAAAACTATTGATGAAATACCGACTTTAAAGTCCACGGATATGAATGTCTTTCTGAAGTCACTGCGATATCGTTTCCAGAATCATAAAGCTATCACAAGCTTTTATGATAAAGATGATCGGTGAGGCTATTTGAGTACACTTTTTGTTCCTGATATAGGCTTAGGTTCAACAGGCTCAAGTGGAAGTCGTACATCAATAAGCAAAAGGGTACGGTAGAGATTGCAAAGCGTCTTCTTTACGGTAGCAGGAAATATCACGGAAACAGCAATAACTCGCGCCTTAAGTCAAGTAAAAAATCAAAGGGCAAGGTGAAGTGGAAATGCCTAGACAATCACGATCAGATGGTGGAAAAGAGCCGCCCTATTATCATCGCTTTTGGAAACGGAGCTAGTTTTTCGTCCATGAAGGGAAAGCTTCCTCCTCAGCGAGAACAATAAGAAAAAAGCTCTATTATCTAGCAAAGCAGAAAAGGGTACAACCAGCCTATCTGGGAATCATATTAAATTAACAGTATAACCATAGGAAACGGTTCGAGTTGTGATGATCGACGAGTACCTAACATCGCAGATCTGTCCAATCTGTCAAAAAAGAAACCTACAGAAAGAAAAGGAGAGGCGGGACAAAAATGGTGGCGCCGGTGCAGAGCTGTACTCTGTACTCAAATGCAGTAGTTGCGCTGTGCGCTGGAATCGTGATATCTTGGGTGCTAAAAATATTCGACGAACATTTTTATATATGGCGCAAAACAGTAACGAAAGACCCCCCGAATTGCGTCGTCCCAAGAAAACTTAATGTAAAAGATCAGTAATACTTTTACGTATAGTAACATTTTGTATACTACAACTTGTTAATATCAATATCGCCAAACACAAAGGTGCGTGCCTAACCACCGAAAAGCGCAAGCTTTATTCATTCAACTTCCTTTTCTTGTTCAATTTGCAATCGTGTATATTTAAAGCAGATGGGATAATGACCATGTCTGCAGCAGCCTTTTTGAACAGGAAATCCGGTACCTCTTGACCTGCTTGTTTTAAGGAATTAGCGATTACCTGAATGGACTCCTTGACAATCGTCTAATTAGCAGCTTCAGCAAAGTCATGAAACTTCAATCAATCTATGTTACCTTCGCCTGCAGTGTCAGCTGAAGTATCAAAAAAAGCTCTGATACAACTAAAGATGGTTGTAATGGCATTTCGTATTCACTGCTCTTCATTATCCGACATACATAGCCATCTGGGCAATCCAACACCGACAAACTCATTCGAAAATCTTTTGTTAATTTAGTTAGCGTATCTTCCACCTACAATTTAATCAGCCTTACGTGTCTGATGGAAACACACAATCCGCAGGTTCCGGATGGCAGTCAGATCGTTCTTAGCTTTACCAGCCGCACGAAGGAACATATCCTTCATTGTTTTCGGACAGTGGAGCTGGCTTTCGATTATCTCTTTTCTCCCACAACCAGAGTCATCGCTCTTTCCACATTCGGATGTTCCATATTCGATGCCATCTTTGATGAGTACCAAGTCGGGGCGAATTGACGTTTTTCTGACACCAACTGGGGAAATGCCTGTCACCACGATTTTCATTCAAGCGTGCGGAAGCGGCCATACACCCCCGATCTCTTAAGTAAAAAAATAAACCATCAGTAAAGAAAAATGACAGCATCATTTACCTTCTTGTATCAACACGTAGGTTATCAAAACATCGATCAATTAAACTCCACAGTCGCACTACAAAATCCATTTCAGTGCCTCCCGCATCCAGGCTACTAATCACGTTATATTGATAGTAGGCCAGAAATTGCAAAATAGTGGACTGCAACCAAAACAAGTCAAATTGTTTGACTGGATCAAAAAACCCGAGTTCCGTAGTTCGTCTCCAGAGTGCGTTGATGACGTGTAGGTCTGATGGTGGTCTTTTTGTCGTTTCTTCTGCGTTGCTTTCCTCATTATATGCATTAAAGAACTTCTTCAAATCATCTTCTAACTGGGGTAAGGCTGGATCTTTACACCTTTGGATCATCGTCAGCTCATCTGGACTGAAAACATCCTTCCAGCAAGGATCATCCAAGCATAGAATGAAGGAATGAACAGGGCTAATAATATTCTTTTCTCAGCGGTTCAATTGAGATAGCGCTCCAATGCTTACTGCTCATACTGGCATCGCATGCCAAATTCAAACATCTTGTCCTCAACGTAAACACCTTCCGCCAATCTCCATTTCTTTGTCGGGTCGAGAGCATGAAACTTTTCGATGAAACTGCTTTTCATTTCCTCCGTAAGAAAGCGCGACTCGGTTTTCGATCCCTGGAAAGAAATAGTTACTAATAATCTGGTTCGTTGCTACAATACTTACAGCTGATGACTGTGTTCGCTTGGATGGAAAGGATGAATTGGACGCTGCAGTTTTTTTTACGTAACTCAGGTTGAGTATTTTGCTGCACTGTTCACAGATTACCTACGCGTGGTTATAGTGGCTCCGGGGGGTGAAGTAGAATCAGGCAATTCATTAACGATATCAGAACTCGCTGGGATCTGCCGTGACAAAATTGCTAAAGCAACACCTGGCCAGTCAGGTTTTTGCTTCGTTTTCGGCTTTCAAGGTTTTCAGCGTTAACAAACAATATCACTCTAGAGTTTTGACATTTACAATTTGGATACCCATCTCTTCAGCCACATCACCAAGACGATTCGACCATGTTTTCTGAAAATCTTCTCCAATTCGAGTATTCTCCACAACAAATTCAAACTCTTCTGCTACAAAATCTCGCAAAATAGAAAGCTTGCCCTTCTCCAAATTGTCTTTTAGAAAACGAGTAATCACTAATGAATACGTTAGTGCACATCAAAAAAGTATAAATTTCGTAACCCTTGGTATATTCCGTTTCCATGGTTTTTAGATAGGAGATAGCTGCGTGTGGCATTGCCAGGTGTCCCTAGTCACGGAGGTAAAACGATTACGCGATCCTCATTGCCCGATAAGCACGATCAGTGAGGACGGATACAAGCGAAAACCACCTTCTGCCTACATAGAAAAATAGTTTGTGTTATACAAAAATTATGCAATTCAGCATTAAGTTTTCTAAAAGAGAACCTATATTTTCCATATGTGAAGACTGCAGAAACTCACCCTCCAAGGCACCATAGACTCAGTGAAGCCAAGACACTAATTCATGAGATACCAACGCCAAAGGCTACTGACTCAAAGTTGTACATCTCTTCTGCACCATATCGACTTCAGCATTAATAAGCTATTTGCAGTTTTTATAATAAAGACATCAGATACAGTTTAATTTTGCTGCCGAGGATTCTCACTTGACACTACGCTAGATACAACAAAATAAAGTTAAAACCATATATGAACAAACAAAGAGACCAGAGAGATTGTGGAGTACCTCCTACAGAAAATTGAAAAATGGTCGCATGAAATTTACGAAATATTACCTACAAGATAGAGACATTTCTGTCTAAAAGACAATGAGAATTTCGTCGGGTCCTCCCCTCGGGCAATTCTTTCCCCCCAAATTAAGCGTCCAAGAGTGAGGGGTTTTGGGAAGAAGCAAGCGTAAATCTCATGTAAAATCTCCCTGACATATATGTCAATTCTAATATGACAAATTGGTGTGATGAAATTTATGATTGTACTGTACAATGCTGTTAGCATATCTGCGCTACTCTGTCAAACTATATCATGGAATCTTGAGCTTTTGGTTCTTCGAACAGTTACACCTCGCATATCTCTGGTAGCAAACGTTCTCACAGTCAGACATCCCTGCCTGGGACACTTTTGGCTTGAGTTTCGTAACTGCAGATGGACAAAAATATCGGGTGGGAGTGCCCGACGGAATTCCCATAAAGAAAACCCGGCGATCATAGCTTTTCTGGATGACGCCTTTTCTGGGGCTATGAAAGGAAGAATCAGTGCCCCGATGAAGTTTATATTGAAATATCTAAAAGAAATAGTTCGGCAAAAGAAGATATTGAGCATGCTGAACATATCAAATATGCCAACATGCTTGTAAAAGTACGCCAGGTTTATGCTAGTCGCTGAGTACTTGACGTCTCAAGTTTCCCCGAAGTGCCAAGACAGGATTTAAAAACAAAAAAGAACGATCGGACGCAAGGGGACAAGGAGCTTCCAAGATCCACGCTGTCTTGCGTGTAACAAGTGTAGAACGACGTGGAGTCGAGATGATATGATCACTATTAATATCTGACAAGCGTTTTACCATATGGCGTATAATCAAAGCAGCCACCTAAAGCTTTGCGATGTCTCGTAACGAATACTACCAAAAGTGAGATGCCGGTGTCCATCAAGAAGCCGAACAATGCTTAGGTAATATCTCTTGTTGTACAAATATAAATAGACAAGCAGATAGAATGATATAAAGATGTTCAAAGTCAAAAAGCTCTTCTCCCTCCCTTTTGATATTAATGTACAGACAGTGAACTATCTATTTGAATATTGTAAAGAATTTACCATTAGTATATCCCTGCTTCAAGGTTGCTAAAATTGCAATAGCTGACAAAATTTGAGCCTCTTTCTTTTAAGGGTTTGGCTAGCTATGCGGGGCGTTTGCCTTACTTTTAACAGGAGTTTCATCGAAGGAAGATTTCCACAACAAACGAAAGCTCGAAAAAACAACAATAATGGCGATGCTTTATAATAAACCAAGCTGTTTAAGTGTGAAATATAAAGCAAGATACAGGATAGCAAATATAGCGAAGGCAAGTGACAGCAAACCAAGAAACCCGCTTTCAACACTGGATTTGCATAGTCGATTTTGTACCTGATCAATATCTTCTGTCGTGAACTCGTTGTCATATAGTATATGGTACAGAGCAACGTAAGTCGAGAGATCAACGAAGGAGGAAGATTCTAAAACAGTGTTAAACCCATTTTTTCTATTTTTGCTAAGTGGCATACTTGACGGTTGTATACATAGTCGGTTAGAGGTTTTGAGGGGGATTCCAGTTCGTTGTTTCAACTCCTTTCGATATTCTAGTTGTTATGAGTTAGGCAAGCTATTGAATACTATACGTAGCACGATCATGGTATTTACCAACACTATTAAGAAAAACTAGGATTGGATATTTAAAATTTACCAGGGCACTTTGTTTTACCAGATCTATCATGCGAAGGCGGCCCTGGGTAGGATGTAATAACCATGTATCTGCCACTGAAATATTGTTCATTGCAGGCTCGACAGCATTTTTCAATAGGGGTTTGGTTTTTGCCCAGTCAAAAGTACAGGGAACAATTAGCTTTATATGATCAGCTTCCATCCCATGTCGAACCCAAATAGTGCAGTCAGAGTCTGATCCCGCAATTGGTGGATATGAAGTTACTGGATCGTTCGGTAGTTCTTGTTTCAGCATATACTCATCTAGTTTTGATATCTTTTCATCTAGCATTGAGATCTTTTCATCCAGCGTCCACATCTGCTGATTCAGCTTCGCCATTTCTTCGTGTAACACCAACCATTCTTCGTTTGGTATTGATAACCTTTCTTTCAGTGCCAATAACTGTTCGCCGATCATAAATGGCTCTCTGCTTTGTGTTAATATGTTTTCGTTCCAAATCCATGGTCTTTCGTAAAGCCGGAGTCGCCATCCTGCAAACGCTGCACCGCATATTAACAAAGCCGATAACAGTTTAAATGCTGCATGGAGACGTCCTGCGATGAAAGGATCCGTAACGTTGTCTCGCTCGTTTTGCTGGCTCCCTTCTGCTACGGAACTATCGCGACGACAAAGAGGTACGGTAACCATGTTGTAACTTTAAAGGAGTGAAAGAAGATGACTTGGGAAACTTGGCGGAAATTATTCCGATATTTATTTACAAGGTAACATGCCCTTGACAGACTCGGTAGAATATACAACAGCCTATGGATAATTTTTATGCCTGCCGCCACATATGTTCGATGACTTTTATGTAATAGCACGTAAATATACAGATTACTTTTGACTTTTTCAAATCTATTTTCTGGTCCAGGCAGAGAGCAAAGGAATTACAGCTAACTGCCGTTAACTACTGATGTAGCACAATTACGCCACTTTCTAATAGTCAGTAACTTGGAAAATCATTTCTGCAAGAGATGAAAAACGACTACGACGTTTTTTAGGTGGCTACAGACAGATAGTTGGCAGGATGTTGTTTGTGCTAAGTTTTTACATAGTTAAACTTTCTCATAATGCATATCGTCTGTTGAAGATTTTCTGTATACGTCAACTGACTAAAGATGTTAACTTTGGTGCAACAATTGTATGCATAATGGCGCCGAGGAACCTTTTTCAAATAAATCCGCAAATCTTAAAGTATATATTCATCCATCTCTTCTTCTTGCGGGACAGACGTCCGCACGTAAATATATTATTCTGTTTTCTCAGCTAGTACCTCTAGTTTGGAAAAGCAGTAGAATTTCAGATTAAGTTTAGACAGTGTGAGAACAAGGTTTCGAGCCAATGGTGATGAGATCTCCCACCAAGATAACCACCTACCACAAAAAATGAAAAAATACCCTAAGCCGCAGTCTGGTGGAAGAAGGTATTCCGCCACTATCATGATAAAGGCTATGGTTGCCACTTCATATATTTGCATGGCGTTACAGAGAACAATCTTTTGCAGTTGTTGCTGGTGTTTGGTCGATTCTAGGTTCCTCCCTTTAGCAAAATAGTACGAAGCCACCCAGGAACTGAGTAACTTTTATCAACAGAAAAACCTGACGTTCTTTATTAATTATGAATCAAGTTGCACCACAATAACACGATTGTCGTTGCACGATGACGCGCTATTAGAACTATTAACGTATGGAAAAGAATGTAGTGGCCCTAACGTGCTAATAACTCAGGCACCTCGCGTGGAGGCGTTCAGATCGCTATCAAGAGTAAATAATTTCGTAGAAACACTAGCTAACGTTGTAGGGGATATTGTGCTTATAGTCTATGCAAATATTTCTCGTACAATTTGGGAAAACTTTTATTTGCTTCGCGACTTCGATAATCGCGTTGGGTGTAAAACGAAACGCGTGTGGGTTGGTGAGTCGCTGAGTTGCGGGCCGGACTATGAAAGTCCTATCTTGCAAAAAATTTTTTACACCAAAAAAAACGAGTCTCATTTGAAAGTCAGTGTAGAGAATATAAAAATCTTTCGCTGGGGTGGGTGTTTACGTGTCTTAACTCTCTTTTGTTTCGTTCGCGAACAAACTACTGTAAGTAATCATTTCTTTTTTAAACTATGTTGGGACGGCTGGACATGATGATTTTTATAAAATGGGAATCTCTCGGAAAGCGTTGATGAGGAGAACATTATAAATATGTTTTCTGATTGTTTACGTCTCGCAAAAAGTTGTTTTGACACCAGTCCAAGATGAACGAGTGACTAATTTTAGTCTTATATAGAATCTTAAGTTGCAAGCATGATACAAGTCGCAGCCTTTAAAGGATTTGTGCATGGTACGTATACCAATCTTTTTATACGGGAAAACATTGGGCTATGATGATTTGGTATCATGCACCACGCATAAGTTCATTGATGATATAAACCTTCAGTCTTCAACCTGAGCCAGATGTTTTCCCATTTTATTATGGTTGTAAATTCAAATTTACTTACTGGATGCTTGTATAGATTGCTTGCCTTCTCTGGTAGTAGTTTTAGTAAACGAATCGAAATAAAATATTTTTGTAATATATAATGATACGAATCGTGTTACAGTGTCGCGTTGCGATTGTACTCTTTGGATATGATGACTGAGCTGTGTCATCTTGATCAATCGGGATTATTTGTTTAGTGGCGATATAAAATGACAAACGCGTAAAGTTGGTTCAAAGGACTGTCTTGAGTCATCCTCATTGTCACCATCTATCGTTTACGTATGGAGAATGGTAACATAGCCCTAACAAAACACTAGACAGGTAGGTAAATCTGTCATCCTCGTATTCTTCGAGAGGCTGTGGTCCAATTTCGCTGCGTTTGTAGACACGTCACCAGAAAATTCACGGTTCATCTGGAAAGGCTTCTGGCAATATTGTTCATAGCTATCAATTTTTCCTCGCATTTCCGGTTAAATCAACATAGCGTTTTCTGAATGTTCAAATGTTTAGTGAGCATCTTGTAATCGATGCCTTATCCAGATAACGAGCGGCTTTTTGATTGGCTAGTGACTCCGTCGATCTTTTTCTGACAGTGCAGCAAGGTTTGTCAGCTTTGTCAGCAAATCGGTCAGCGATGTTTGAACGTGACAAATTTTTTTTTCTGTGCAACAATTACCACCAACCTTGATCCGCCTTATATAAAGAACGGTTATAGAATGATAGGAGAAGAACTTATTCATCACACACACGCACGCAATGGCTCCCAAAGTTTACATTATCATTTACTCTTTATACCACCACGTCTACACTCTCTCCTTAAGCGTTAAAAAGGGTTTGGAGAACGCAGGAATCGACGCAAAGATTTTTCAAGGTAAATCACTATACTGTTTTTTTATTGCTTTTGCTTATTTAAGCTTTCTAGTGCCCGAAACCCTTTCCGATGACATTTTGCAAAAGATGCACGCTCCACCAAAGCCTGACATTCCCGTTATTTCTGTTGATGATTTGAAAGACGCGGACGGCTTCTTGTTCGGTAAATATTAAAGAGGCAGCAAATAGGAACAGGCAAATCCTGACTTGATGATACAGGTATCCCTACACGCTTTGGTACAATGCCTTCACAGATGAAGGCCTTTTTGGACGCCACCGGTCAACTCTGGGCATCAGGAACACTTGCTGGAAAATTTGTTGGAACTTTCTTTTCTACCGCTGGTCAGCATGGTGGCCAGGAAACCACAGCCTTCACAGCTATCACTTTTTTCACTCACCATGGAATGAACTATGTTCCTCTTGGATTTGCAAACGAGAACCTTTTCAATACTTCGGAAGTGGTTGGTGGTTCCGCTTATGGTGCGGGTACAATTGGTAAGTTTCCCTTTGACAACCCTATTTCAAGAAACTAATGGGTTTTTAGCCCATGGTGATGGTTCTCGCCAGCCTTCAGAGAAGGAGCTGTCTATTGCGGTTACACAAGGTGAAAACTTTGGAAAGCTTCTTTCCACCATGGAAAAGGGTAAGCAGCAGCAAGAGGTGTTCACCGAAACCATCCCTCCTGCCGAATCTCGACCATCGATTCAAGTTGAAACCAAGCAACAGCCCTCCGTTCCAAAGAAGAGAGAAATGAAGAAGGAGAAAACTCCCAGCCGATGCTTCTGCATGTGAACAACCCACTATCCCCTTTTATTTAGCATTCTACTTTCTATTCTTTACTACCTAGATTCTTGGAGTCTCATCGTGCAATTATTGTAATACATATCATAAGAAATCATCGCAACACTACATGTTTATATTGATGAGGGACGGGGACCTTCGGGAGAGGGTATCATATTATGTCAGGCTGGCTTTCAAACGGAGAGACTCTGAGACAACGTGCATCAGATTCCGTTAATGGAACGCAATAAGTATGCTTTCCCATTTTGAAGGAAAGCACTTTATAAGCAAAAGTTCCTGACTTACGATATAGATAGCAACTATGTATTTGAAATGAGGTTGAACAAAAGCAACTTAATACTTTTTTTTTTTAATTTCCTGGTGATCAGAGTAGTAATCGTGATCGATATCACGTCAGCTATGCTTCTTATGGTTTGAAGTTGAGTGACATCAACAGGTTGTTTGGCGTTCTGGTAAGCGGAAAATGGATATCTGCCAATATCCTCATACTCGAAATTAGCCCTTACACATTTACAGACGGCTTGTGTTTTTGGAGATGAGATGAACTCTTGAATGAAAGCGACGACAGATATTGAACTTGGCCTGCTGAGCCCTTTCTTGTATCAAGCAGACGAATCAAGTTTTCCCTATTGACGGACACTGTAAATACTCATTTTTTGTTTTAGTGCTGGAAAAAGAAGGATCACCAGAAGCTGCTCCTAAATATGAAGGTGCCTTGATTGAGCTAACTTCTCTCCAAAAATAATATCATACTGCGTGAGCTTTTATAAGACGAATGATTGATTTTGAAGCCTTAATTCAATTGAGCTGCAGTGCAGATAGTTGTACACTGTAGTCTTCAAAAATAACATATGAAATATATCCTCTAGGCATCGGAAGAAATCCATAACCAGATTTCTGGACCCAAAGTCAATAAAGTACACGTTCACACTAAGTGTCTCATTCTCCGGCCACCTTTGGATCGAATAGCATGCGTATATAATATGTAGTAGCTGATTAATTAAAGCCAACAAGCAGCTTATGAATAACGCCTTTCAGCATTTATGCCTGTTAGGCGAGTTATACATAAAAAAGGTTGGCACACAGGTGAAGGGTTATTACTGAGACTTGGCGATGCATTGAGCCAAGTCAAAAAAAAAAGCCTGCAAACGTCATTTCACGAGTCACACGTTCAACACAGGCAGCAAGCAATTTTCGTTTTGGATTGGAGAGACCGCCTTCTAAACACACCAAGTCCATCATGTCTATTGGCGTTCCGATCAAACTTCTTCATGAAGCTCAGGGTCATATTATTACGTTAGAGCTGAAGACAGGCCAGCTGTATCGTGGAAAACTGCTTGAAGGTATAAAAAAATTCTTAAGCCATTGGATTTCAAAAGGGTTACTCACTCTTTGTCAAAAGCTGAGGATAACATGAACATTCAACTATCCGAGATCACAGTTACTGCTCGCGATGGTCGGGTATCGCAATTGGATCAAGTTTACATTCGTGGATCGCACGTTCGATTTTTCATCGTTCCTGATATGTTGAAAAATGCGCCAATGTTTAAACGCGTGGGACCGGGTGCACTCAAAGGAAGAGGTATCGGTCTAGGAAGAGGCAGAGCAACAGTAGCTCGTGCTCAATGTAAGTGCTTTAAAATTTGAGAGATATTCAGTGATATACTAACGTTGGTTTAGTACGAGGCAGAGGTCGTGGTTTCAGAGGTGGTCCCCGTGGAGGACCCCCCATTCGTCGTTAAACATAGCATATTTGTCAAAGTTTATATACTGCACGTAGCTTTGGAAGGTCAAGGAGTAACCATTAAAATGTTCAAACTTTTTTTAAATTCGCAAGGTCAGAAGTGAAGACAGCGACTGAATAAGATCGAACAACATGCTGTGTCAATGTATGAACTCATTGGGTAACGGATAGCGATGTGTATTCAGCATAGGGATAGAATTTTTTTAATGAAAATTCTAGCAGCCTTCCTGCAATAAGTTATGACTGCATAGGGTTTGTGTTTGTTCAAGTTCAATTGGTCTCTGCACTTTTGAGTCAACGAGGTGTATGTATACTTTCTGAGCGAATTGTTTGGTCGGAATCAACGAGATTCTCCATCTATCCCAACGCCTTGGATTCTAATGTACTATATTATTTGTTGTTTAGGCATTGTTCTTTATAGCGTACTTTGTTGACTGTTGTGGAGGAAGGGATTGATGGTGACTTGGCGTCATTCAATATGAATAGACACAGTGTCATACTTCAGTCTACCAGGTGGGAACCAAAGCGCCAGTATCGTAACGGATAAAAGCACTTCTACATGGCATGTATTCATAAAAATGGTATGATAAAGTATGCACATCCTGGGACAGGGCTTCGTGCGAATAAGGATTAGTGCATCGATGTGAACCTATAGCGGTTACTTTTGCTTGGCCAAGGATTATAAAACCTGTTGCCAAGACGCGCCCATGTAGTCTGATGAATCAAGTTAAATGATCACATGAAGTAAGCTATGGGATATACAGTGCTATCTTCCGGCTATCTGTTACTTTGCTGTAGAGGAGAATGTGCGCAATACGATGTTGTAACTTTCGTAGGCACGAAGTACTTCACAGATAAGATATATTTCGCATACAAATCATCATTATATGGCACCTGCTTCCATAAGTAGCCGGCGTTAGCGCAGTTGCGAGTGAGAGACTGGATTTGTTGCCTCATTTAGTCCCACAGCTCAGTGTCTACGGGCGTTGTTAAATTTCTTTATTCAATCACTGTGCGCATGCTGTTAGTTCTTGGCAACCCAGATTGCGCGGAAATCCAATAGTGTAACAATGCTTTCTCGGCAAGATTAATACTGATCACGGATGGAGCGGACTTTAGCTTGCTTAATAGTCGACGACTATAGTGCTATTATCTGGGTTACTTTTAAATCATAATCAAAGCCTAATTTTGTCCATTTTCATGCTGGGCCATATAGCTCCAATAGGAGATGAAAAAAAAAATACATATCTGAGTGTGATATATTTAAATCTGATGTCAGCTTTGTCCTACGGATAGAGGAGAGGACAGGTCGCACGATAGACAATAATATGAAATAAATCAAATCTAGTTAAACAGGCCACACAGCCATCTTCCCGACAACTGTTTGCTGAGAAGCCATCATCTGTAGGAACACTAAGTCAGGATGTACGGAAGGACGAATCATGTTTGCAGTTGCTATTAAATTTTTTTTTATTCACGAAGATAAGGGAAATGCAAATGATAGAAATATTACTAATTAACCTGGATAGTGCCCTTTGAATTGATATCTGGTTTACAGTTCAACTGATTGGTACGCTTTCCGTTAATCCATTGACTGATTTGCTGCAATAGTTGTCGGTGCTTCTCCACTGATGCTGGAGATATTCTCGAGGATGGATAAAGTGTTTTTGATGGAGGTTTCCTTTGTGATTCCACTGGTTTCTCGATACTCAAATCGGAAAGGTCACTGACGAGGAGATCCATTACATCCTTGTTTACTGCTGTCTTGGAAGATTCGACCTTGGTTTCTGATGACTCTTCGGGTGTCTTTGGTTCATCATTTGTTAAACATTCACCCGAACTTGCAAAGACGTTAGAAAGCGTCGAAATATTCTTCTTCTCGTCGTGAGAAACATTTGATTTCACTGGTTTGAAGGATTCGGATTCTTGCTTCTGAACCTCACTTCCCTTTGGATTTGCGACTCCCTGTTTTTTCTTTACGTCATCTGGTCCAGTCATGAGACTAATAGAGTTATGTAGTTCAGGTATAATATAGTGGGAAGATGCCATATCAGGCACAGGCGCATAATGCTGTCGATGGCCCACAGTCGGCACATAGGGTGCGTAAGGCTCTGCCTGACCTGGTGTAGCGTAGTACCCCTGTTTGTTGGTTGTGTTTGGTGCTGGGTAGGATCGAACGTACATGCTTTGCTCTATCGACTGAGGACTATAGAAATCGTTGTAGTTTATCATAGGTTGTTGGTTCATGTATTCGTACTGCATGTTAGATTGAGATAGGTAGGCCGGGTCTGATTGTATGTATGGATCCTGTGCCATCATGGGCTGAGCTCCTTTCGAAATGCTGTCAGACAGTTGCGATAGCCATATATTCATATCTGAAAGCTGTTGGTCATTAAGGTTGAAATCCATATCAGTGGGAGTTAATGCACCGGTATCCATTAATGATTGTACGTAATTCAGACGTTGTGCCATATCTTTTATCATTGTGTACCATTAATACCATCGCACAACAAAAAGTTATTATTTTGTATATACCTGTGTTGTATTCTGCCTTGGATGCCATGTCCACAGGGAAGATAAGATTTAGGATATCGTTGGATGTACTGTAATCCGATACGAAAAAAGGCTGTTGTTGTTGCTGTTGCTGTTGAAGCGGAGGAGGGGCTAGAGACATAGGATCCGCGAAGTGATCGGACATATCGGTTGCAGGAGAATGGTTGTGGAAGATACGACTATCTGGTGAAATGTCTATAGGTTAGGTTACAATCATTTTCTTGCTTTAAAAAGTTTTTTTTTTTTTTTTTTTTTTTTTTTTTTCC